>JAMLFT010003106.1:0-23031 GCA_026544285.1 Pachyrhizus erosus | reverse complement strand
TTCATATTAAAAAACAACTCAACTTAAGATTTAAATTAGTTCAACATATATTATAAAAATAGAATGAAATTATGCTTGGATATTTTTTTAATATTAACAGAATTTTTTATAAATTTAAATTAATTTATGCAGTTTAATTTTTAGAGAAATTAGATAAAAAAAGATTTTTATAAAAGTTAAGATATATAAATTAATTTTAATTTACAAAAGAAATATAATTTACTTTACCATATGATATAAGATCTTAGATAATGTTAATAATGACCTTGTTTAAGGAAACATGTACAATGTTACCTGTGATTATTGCATGTTCTGTATGGGTCAGTTATTGATTTTCATTGCATCTGTTTGTCCTGTCTTCGACACTATTTTGTCAATTAAGACAAATTTCTTTCTACAACGTTTCGCGTGTTGGGACTTGGAAAGTCAGATGCGATACTGTTGTAGTTAGAACTTAGAAAACAGAAATTAAACAAAATAAATTGTTAACTATAAAGGAGATTTGATCAAGTTAATAATATACAATTAAAAATATGTCGTATCTTGTTAAGGAAATATGTTATTAATTGATAAATAAATATTTATTACTCAATAATTTACTTACAATTCAAAAATAAAATTTTAAGAATGAAATATTTTTTAAATGTTAATATATTCTAATATTATATTAATAATTATTTTTCATATTATATGGTATTTTTAAATTCAAAGAAAATAGAAAAATATAAATATGTTTTTCTCTTTTTAAACTTTTTAAAATATTTAATTTAGTCCCTCTAATAATTTTGAGTATTTTTTTCCTCTAATTTTGAAATAATACACTACTTTTGATTTTTAAAATGGTTGAGATAGTAATTGAAGATAAAAAAGGAATAAAAATAAACTTAAAAACTTTTACAGAGAGCAAAAGAAATTCCAATATAAATAAAATAAATTGAAAAATATTTAATATTGTGAAAATGTGTATAAATAATTCACATTAAAATAATTAATTTAATAAAAAAGTTATCAAAAATAATTTAAAAATAAATAATTAAAATTTTTTTAGATATAAAGTTAATAATATATAATTAATTTTTTTTTAAAAGTTTATAAATCATTATTTTTAATGATGAATCAATTACATCAAAATTACAATAAAAATTCCACATGAATAATAAATAAAAATCTATTTCATTATAAGTTTTGCTATACAAGAAAAATGCTTTATGATAAATGACAAAACCTGCTAAGCAATTAATTTTTTTTAAAAAAAATATTCATTTACTCGTTATGATTATTCAAACTTTATCTTTTAATTTCTATATTTTAAAATTATTCATTTTAATTATTTTAAATTTTTTATCTTTATCATTATATAAATTATACCTTCCAAGTTTTATTATTTTGTATCTTTAAAAATTAAATAGGATAATTATTAAATGTATTGACTAAAAGATAAAATTTATATAATTATAGAAATTAAATAAATATTTTTTTTAATTTTTTTATTAATTATGAAAAAGCATTGACAAAACTTCCTGTTAGAAGCGTTAAAATTTACCCTTTCAGAAATGTGTTTCAAAAAAGGGATATGGTTGAAAAAAAAAGAGATATATTTGTATTAATAATGAAAAAAATACTTTTATTATATAATTTATTAAATAATTTTGTCTTTAAATCACGTTTAAAATTTTATTATTTTATTTTAAATTATTATCATTATTCATTATTTTTTTAACCTTTAAATATTTTTCTATTTAATTTTTTTATTTTAAAAAATATCCTATTTAGAAATAAAAGAAGGTCTAAATAACAATTTCCTGTCTAAAAAAGGCCTGACATATGTGTTTTCTTTGGTGTGCGTAGAATGAAAGTGAATGGGCCGTGGTGGGCCTGGTGAATCTTGGGCCGGGATACCGCTCAGCACATAATAGCGTGTGATGGTCGGAGAGAGGAACGGGATGGAGTGCGCGGCGAAGGGAAGTGGAAGCCGTTGCGACGGCGCCGCCACCAGACTCTGCGCTCGCTGCGAAGCCGTTGCTTATTGCTCTCTCTCTCACCAGGTTTAGTTTCAAGAACTTATGCTTGTGTATGGTATTAGGTTGTAATTTGCGTTACATATTCACACAGCTTCATTGCTTCGCGTTTTGTCTCTTAGATTGCACACTGGACTCGTCACAAACACGAGTGTGATAGGTTGCAACAACAGATGAAGAGTATCGAAGTCCTCAACGATTTTCCTTTCACTTTCTCTCGCGAAGTCACGTTTCAGGTGATCACCGTTCTTCGTTCTTACTGCTGATTTTCTAAACAATAGAAATTTTTATTTATTTATTTATTTTTAAATTTTTGTGGTTTAATCGATGTTCATGTAATTTTAACAGGTTTGTGTGAAGCAAGAAACTAGGTGTTCATTTTTGAGCAAGAGAGGTCTTCATCAAGTGGGAATGTGGATGCATGAATGCGATTGTGCAGCATCATCTACTTCATTTGATTGTTTAGGGTTTCCTCTTATTTCCTTCCTATTCTGAAACTACTGTTAATTAAATTTCAATTCATGTCAGTGATGAGTTCCTGTCTGAGTTGAAGAATATTCCAGTGATTAAACCATATATAAAACATCTATGATTATTGTGCAGTTACAACTTTTTCATCTAGTTTATTAGTTTAGAGCAAACTTCAGGTTTAGAATTTTATTTTTGCAGGTTAAACAATGGTTGGGATCTCCCATGTACTTTATCTCCATGTCGTGGTAACTTCTTTTTCTCAAACTTCTTCATCAACTTTCCGTTCCTATTTTTTATTAGATTTTGGAATAACATGCAACATATAATGGTCAGGGCCTAACTCTCAAGTATCAGAGCAGTTGCATAGTTGGAGAGACTACTATAAGTGGAGATGCATCCCGCTAGACTCGCCTGCTGCTTTGCTTCTTCAGTGGGTATGATTGTTTAATTTTTAATCACAATTAGCTCTATGAAATTCTATATTTTCATTCTCATTTCATGTTTTCAACTGTGTTTACCAATGTAAAATTTGTTATTTCATTTTGCTTATAAGCAACAGTGTTGATGTGTGCAGTTGGCTCTTTTATTTTGTCTGCAGTTAGAGTACAACGAGGGGGTGGGGGCATAGGTTTTTTTTCGTTGTCAGACTTTACCAAAGTAAAATCTCTGCTTTCACCTGTAAAATCTCTGCTTTCACCTGTAAAATCTCAAGGGGAATGGAGTTTTTTTCCTATTATTCACTACGATAGTAAAAAGTCTGCCACTAAATTTACTGCCTGACAATTTATAAGCATAGACATGATGTTATAGATATTTTTATCATTACTATTTTTTAATTATATGATTTTTTTAGAATTAAATGATTGCCTCTATTTCAGCCACTTACAATATATCATGCTGCTCGACTTGTTGGAATTACAGCCTTGAATCCTGAAATCAATGATATGTTGTACATACATTACCTTGGTATATCTTCACCTATAGATTTTCTCTAAGCATTTTGATTTCAAATTTGAAGCATTTTCATTAGCTTCTTTTTATGCTATAGCTATATATTAGGAATGGGACCTGAATTAGTCTCTAAATACCTTAATCGTTATACATGTATGAGATATGAACTGCAAACGTATCTGAGGGTCAAGGGATATTTATATTCAGTTAAAGTTTCAGAATAGCTACTTGAAGAAAAAGATACAACCATAGAGTTTGTTACTCACTTGTAGTTTTTACAATGCTTTATTTTATTTTCACAAAAAAAAAAAAGTTTGCTTTACTTTAAGAAAATTGCTCAAATTAGAAAAACTTTGGTTGGCTGGGGGCTTTACCTTGAAAATTGTTTTTGCTTTAAGTTGAGATGATTGCACTTTCACTTGATAAATACTATGCACATGATTTATTGAAGTTAGAACTATCTTACTTTTTTCACCATGTAGATTGTGTAGGTACAACACTAATATTTTATTGGTGACTTTGGGTTAAATGCCCTCAGATTAGCTATTGTTGATATTTCCAAGATGTTATGTTTTCAATTATATACGAGGTATCTTTATTATGACCATATATGCTGCTTCTCCTTCTTTATTAGACATAATGCATGTGTGATTTATATTTCCACTAAAAATGTATAAGTGGAGGTAATGATTCATCAATCAACTAGCCTAAAACTCTGGCTTTTATGAACTTCTTTTTTTTTTTTTTGTTAAAAATGAAATGAAGTTTTCGGGTTTCTGTGTTGTTAAAAGTTAATGTTTAAACTTCCTTATGCTACTCAAGATTAAATATGAAACTGTTTCTCATCTTTATGAGTAATTACATTTTACTGATCCTAAATAAATTTTTACTTTTGAAAAATGTAGATGCTTTGTTTAAAAGGCTGGCACATCTATTTTATTACTAAATAAGTTTCATGATTTCTTGGCAAATAACTATGGCTTAATGAAATTTTATACGGAAGGTCCTGAGAAAGAGCTGCTACAACTTGCTGTGTTTGGAGAATTACTGGCACTCTTCCCTGGTATACGCGTTCATGTAGAACTTGTTGGACCTGCGATACCGCCTCAAAGGTCTGATGCACTCTCATAAGTCATTGAATTATCATCTGATACTGGTCACTATTTATACTAATTATTTGTCCTTCCTGCCTCCCAATTATTAGGGATGGTGAGAAGATTCACTTTTCTAAGTATCCTTGTTGCAACGAAGACGAGTGTGAATGCAAAATAGCAAGTAAAAACACTTTCTTAGGAACACAATCCGGCATCTCTTTGGCATTGACATTGCAGCTTTGGCAAGGATTCTATCATGACCGATATAGAGATATTGTCAAGGTATCGCCTTGCAACATCTGAAAGGAATCAATATACAGATTCAAATGTTGAGTACTTGTTCCTAGAACGTTGATGCCATTTAATGTAATCAATATACAGATTTAATTTTGTCTGTCTAATCCTCCAAAATCCACAATTTACATTTAATAATGTTCTATTCTCAGAATTCCTTCCCTCACCTAGTAATTGCTCCAAATGGTGGCATTGCTGCGTATTCCAGTTGGTTGCCAAGTATTGTACGTCTCCCATCTTGTTCTTATCCTATATTTAGGTGTTTGTTTAGTTTTTATACCACCTTCAAAAAAAATTTGAAAACAGTAAGACACGTTTACAGTATGTTTTCTTCATTTTTTTGTTTCTTATCAAAATTTCAGGAGTTAATTCAAAAGATTGATGTCCCAGCTGTTTTTACTGATTATTGTGAGGAGGCTTGTCATCTTGCAGTAAATTGCATTAAGTCTGTATCTGGACGTCCTCTTAAATTGCCTGTAAGCTTTTTATTCTTACTTCTTTGCTGTCTTATCTTAAAAATTACTTATTCTTTTGAAATTAAAATAATCATTTAATCCCTATAGGTGCACTCATTTAGGAATAAGTTCCTGTGTGAGAAAATTTTAGCTTCTATACACCTGACTAGTACACATTGATTTTTGTTCTATGTTTCAAATGTCCTTATTAGCGAGAACCGATGTGTACTGATAAAGGTGTGTAGGGACTAAAGCTGATTTTTTTTTTTTTTTACACGGACTGATTCTTAAACGAGTGTCCCTTAAAGGATTATTTTAACCTTTTTTCGTTTATTTTTTTTTATCATTAACATAGCCTCGTAATATTCCAATACGCTACTATTATGTAGGTTCAGTTAAATCCTTTCAGGCAGCCCATGGCCATAGAAGACAGCGTGCTGTTGCTTCCCTGCTACTCGAATTGCTTTCTTTTTGGCATGTAAGGAGGTACTCAGAATATCTTGAGCCACTATATTGTATATTGGCCGGAACAACGAAGCTAATTGTATCGAAAGCAAATGATTGCTATCAAATACCAATGAAAGAAATGGTGGGTAAATAACAACTGCAAGCTTTGCAAATACGTTTCACAACAAATGTTGGGTCATTTGCAGCATGTGCAGCAGCCGCTTCAATCGTTCTAAACCTTTCACTCTGCGCATTAACTCCCATGCCTCGGATATGGTAGTTTAATTGGTAGTATGCTACTTATAGGTTTGTGACAAGGCCTTAGCTAGATGGTAGATTTGATTTTAATTTTTTTGTGACAGACCTGTTATAACAGTTAAGTAACAGATAAATAATCTTAAAAATATTAAGAGTATTTAACTTTTGCGAAATGTTACTAATTATGCTTCTTTAAATTCTTTTAATTTATTTTTATTATTGAATGGATTTTTATGATGACTTGGAAAAGGTGTGTAATGTTCGAAATGAGATTTTTATTTACTTAGGGCAGTGAATTGTGAGGACAAGGCATGTCCATGACAAGGCATCATATGTTTTACCTAGACTGGGCTAATTTAACCGTGGGTCAACAATTTTTTAGTTCAGTTCAGTTTTCTACAGGCTAAACGGGTTGGTACTTGGTACATGGGTCAAATGTTTTTTTTTTTTTTTAATTCACTCCATACATTTATTTATGTAAAATAATATTTTTCTTAATATATTTTTATTTTTCAATAATTAGTGATAATATTATTGTACTTACAAATTATAATTTATTTACCAGGCGCCACTTACAAGTCACAACTTGATGAGATCAATCACAAAAAAATGCACAAACTCAACATAATAAAAATTTAATTATATTTTTTATCTTTTAAATATTGTAATTATAAGATTTTTAGTTCTTAAATTTTAACTGTATTAATTGAGTTTTTTTAGATATTATAAATTTATAATTTTAGTTTTTAGGTTTTAATTATACTAATTGAATCTTTTGCATATTATAATTGTGTAATTTAACATTGTAAATTTTATAATTGTGTAACTGATACTAATTTTTTAAGATAAAAATTATGTAATTGTGATATTTAAATGATTGAAATTGCATAATGTGATACATGATGAATATAATTGATGTAATTGAAATTTAAAAAATTAAAATTATATATTCAAAATATCTAAGAGATCTAATTGACATGAAAATTAAAATTATATCATTATAATTTTTTAAAATACTAAAAGTGTAAGTAAGTTTATAATAAAAATAAAACTGGTAGTTTATTAAAGAAAAACATATTATACCACAAAAGAATCTCATCACAAAAGAAAAGTAAAAAAATAAAAAAAAATCTAATTTCATATTAACATAAGAACGTATGACATAATACATCAGAGGTCTTCATTGTCATTTTCTTTCTCATTGAAAATAATGATGTTTAAATGATTGTTATTATCATTAATCTTAATCGTTTTTTCATTTGCGTTATCAATCGAGTTAGACTTTCTACATATTAAAGTATACAATTAAACGTAACAATGATACATAAAAAGAAATATATCAAGAAAAGTAAAATGTATGTTAAGATTTACGTATATATTTTTCAAATTAAGAGGTTGGTTTGGTCTACTATATATTTATTTGGAACTACATCTATCACTCTTCAAATCACGTTAATTGCATTATAGATATAATTTGTGTCTCATTCCAATTTACATACTCATATATTATGAATTTTCAATGTTTAAACCATAAAAAGAAAAACACAAATTAACTATTATATCTTCACTGTGATGTATGTCAAGGTTAGTTAAATAGGCATCCAAACACACTTGATAAAAGCTTGAACTAGAAGCTTTTAGTTTGATGCAAAAATCCACAACTACTATGCGTAAACAAAACACACTATATGAATAAACCTGCATCAGACTTTTGAAACAGATAGGCAAAAATAATTTATAAGTAAAGTTTTAGGTTAAATTACTCATGTAATTTTTTAACCTTATTTTTTTTGTTATAATTTGAGTTTTTATTTATTAAAACTTGTACTAATGATTCTTTTAATAACACTGATAGTTTTTTTTATGTTGTAAACATAATTTTGAATATTTTTTTAATTAATTCAAAATATAAAATTTGTTTCATTAAATTTACATATATAAAAACTATGAAATTTGACTAATATTTGGATAAAAAGATATATAAAAAAGATAAAAATTACATAAAAATATGTTTTATAAACAATCAAAAATTGAAAAATATCTAAAAATCAATCAAAAAATTATTTGAAACTAATTTTTTATCATATGTTTTATCTTTTTTTATAATATTAGTTGGATTATATAGTTTTTGCGTAAGTGAATTAAATAAAATAAAATTTATATTATAAATTAATAAAAAAAATTGTACTCTGAATTTTAAAACTATTAGTGTATTAAAAAATATATAAATGCGTTATTAAAAATATTACGTAAAAAAATCATTTTATAGCTTTTAATAAATAAATAAAGAACTAAATTATAACTTAAAATAAAATTAAGAAATCAAGTAAATAATTTATCCAAAATTTGACTAACCTATATCCTTAGCTCATCCAACTTGACCATTTTAATATCCCCATGTCTTAGTAACAGCCGAAGCATTTTTTCAATAAAGAAACCTTCTTTAATTCTTTAAATGTGGCATTACTTTCTTTGATGAAGCAGAATGGCTCAAAAGAGAGGGTGACGGCTGGCTGCTGGATTCTTCCATTCACTCCATACTCATTTTTTATGGTTATGCTTTAAAAATATGGTCATACCTTTATTTTTTTCATTAGCAGGTAATTACATAATTTAAATTTATAACTGCTATTTAAAGTTCACTTTGACCTGATGCAAAATATAAAATTTAAAGTTCCTCATTCCCAAAGAAATTATTTGTAGTTTATCTATACTATTATGTAAGGGAATACTGTATTTTGTGTCCATTTTGATTAAGACTATTTTACCCTTTTAAAAACCTAAAAATTATTTAGTTTTAAAAAATATTATGTATCATGTGTAAAACCCTTCTCTTCTTAGCATCTATTTTTCAATTCCCCCAAAACATAGACTACAAAAAGTAGCTTCACAAAATCTATTGCATGTTGATTTGTTAATTACTATTAATCTTCTGTGACAATGTATATTTGTAATGAAAAAAAATAATCATGTACTTCATGTTGATAATATACTGTTTTGAATCAAATACAAATGACAGATTTTAATGGAATTCAAGCAAAAAGAGTAATGGGGTAGTTTGGGACTTTAAAATTTAAAAAATGGCAGATTTTAAATATAGTAATTTAAAATTTAAAATTCAAAAACTTTGACAGTATTTAAATAATAGTAGTTTGAATTCTCAAAATTCAAAAAACTTGACAATTTTTAAATAAGAGTAGATTACAAATTTAAAATTAAAATAAATGAAAGTTTTAAAATTATTGTGGTTTACCTTATTATTTTTAAAAATATGGAGAAAAATAACTAGTTTATCGAGTCCAATTATTAACAAAATATCAGGTAATTTAACATAAAATAGATATTTAAACTCATCCTCAAATATTGTTGTGCATAATTTGTCAAAAAGAAATCAATAAAATATATTTCATGTTTTAAATAATAAAATAAAAAATGTTTACAAATAAATTATTTTCTTTAACTTTTATTTATGTAATATTTGTTACATATTCTTTTTTGCTTGTGTATATAATAATTAAAGTTATTTATACTACTACAATTGACTTATGTTCAATCTAAAAAAACAACACATTAGATTACGCTAAGAGGCATATAAAGTACAAAAATCTATATATATATAAATATGTATTCAAAAAGCATATTTTATTAAACTAAAATGAATATGCACATAAATGCAAAATAAGATAAATTCTACAAATATATCAAACATAATATAAAGAAATACAACAACGAAATAGAAATGCAGACACAAAGCTATGGTTGCGCATGCGTTTTTATTAGTTTTAAGAATAAAAACTGTTTATTATAAAGGTCATATATTTGGTGAAATTATTAGATTGATTTATTTATTTTTTTTAAAAAAAAGTTTTTGATCATAAACAACATTTTTGGGAATATAATTAGAAATTATTATGTTATTCTTATGCTAATTTTTTTTCTTTCTTTGTCATAAACAGTATATTATTTAGAGAATTTAAATAAAAATAATAAAAATATTGATTGAGATATTTTTAAAATTTGAGTAACTAAAAATAAAATTAAAGTTGTTTGTTGTTTGTGTATTAAATGAGTGGGAATGTAAGTGTGGTGGCAGTACAACAGAAGTGGTGCATCAGCCATCAGCAGACACGTTGGCTTCAATTAATCAAATCCATTTGAATGCATACATATCCGCTATTCCGCTGGGCACTGTTTCTATCATCCCGTGCATTCCACGTGTGTTCTCGAGTCCCCACCTGCACCGTAACCACCCAGAATAATTCCCCAACTACCACCACCACCACCACCACCACCACCACTCTCTGTCGTCGCCTCCATCATTCACTACTCCAATGGACCAAATCCCCTAAACCGCCCTTCCAATTCCAAATTCATGTCTCCCTCTTCCCTCCACGCGCTCTCCGTTTTTCTTTTTCTAGGGCTCTTCTTGAGTTCCGGCCACGCACTCAAAGTTCCCTTCAGAGTCAACGATGTTCTCCCCGCTCTCCCCCACGGAATCTCCTGGCCGGTGCTCAACAATCTCCACAGCGCCGTCGATTTGCTCCCTTCCTTCGTCGGCGCCCTGACTCCGAATAACGGCTCTGTTCAGTGGAGAGGCGCCTGCTTTTATCATAATCAAGCCTCGCTTCAGTTCACCGCCGACGACGGAGACGACGACGGAGACGGCGACGGTTTGGGCGGTGCCGTGCTCTATCTCAAGGTATTAGTTTCGTTTCTATGCACTCTCGTCTGAACAATTTTATACTCCGAAATTATTGTTAGGATGACCTTTAAGGTAGTTATGGCATAATTGATGACACTCCTTTGAGCACATTGCGTAGAGTTTTTAATTAGATTCGATCGTCGGGTGTTGTGATTGCAATTGATGATTGAAGTTTATGTGTTGGTTGTGTTTGATTTTGTGGTGTTTGTGAATTGAGACTATCGTTTCGTCGGTCTGTGTGACGTGTTTGTTCATCTGTGAATGGAGAGTGTTTCATTCTGGATCGAGATTATATTTATTTGTTTAAAGGACTGGGAAACGTTATTTTGTTCTCGTATTGTTTCGTGGTCGACTCACTGACAGTATGATCCGTTTTTGGTGAACGGATTTAGCTTTTCTAAAATAAGTAAAGGTATAAGTAATTCTACAGCATGTTTGGGAGCATGTCCTGTTACCCATAGACGTGGAGAGCAGAAGTTACAAAGAGCGCTTCTGTGTCTTTCAGCGCCTTTGACTTGAAAAAGAGATACTTTATTGATAACGCATAAGTAAACATGCGTTTAGTGTGAGTTTGTATATTAGTTTTGTCCAACTGCAAATGCCCAATGTCAATTCAACACTCCGCATTTTTTTCTGTGCCCTGGAAAGTGTAAATTCTCCGTGAGACACCAATCAAACAGATTTTCCAGACACACCATTGGTAATTGATTACAAAAACAATGATTGATATTCCAATGCACGTATGATTTGTTATGCACGTGAACATATTATCGACTGTTGGTTTTTTCATCAATGACTTATATTAATTACTTTATCCTATTGCTTATTTTAGAGGAGACAGATTGGTAGACAAGGTAGTAATTAAGAATAGGATGGATTTGGATCCAATTATCAGTTGAACTGCTATTAGTTTGTGTTTGTGATGAATTCTTGTTAGTGTAACTGTTGGTACCTGCATGACTTTTGTGTAACTGTAAATTCAGCACAAACATTTGTTTTTTTCTCCCTCTTTCTCGGGAGTTTACTACTGGATAGGCTGGCACTATCAGGTATTGGGTGTAGCTCTTGGTTGGATTGGTTAATGAGAAAATTGATTATGTCTTTGCTTGTCTCCTTTTCCTCCCTCTTTATAATGTGAATTATAATATTGGCCTTTTACAGACAGAAGCTGCACACAGCTGGACCTGCATGGATCTGTATGTTTTTGCAACACCATATAGAATTACATGGGACTACTTTTTCTCTGCGCGAGAACATACTTTGAAGTTTGATTCGTGGGAAGAGCCTGCAGAGTTGGAATATGTATTTTTCCTTTTCCTTTTGTAGTTTCCATTTGTTTCAATCCTTTTTAGTGTTGAATAGCAACTACAGAAAGGTAATATTCTCACTACATATCAGGTAAAGCAGCATGGGGTTTCTGTGTTTCTCATGCCATCGGGGATGCTGGGAACGCTGCTCTCTCTAATTGATGTTTTGCCTCTTTTTGCTAACACTGCATGGGGTCAGAATGCCAACTTAGATTTCCTAAAGAAACACATGGGAGCTACATTTGAGAAGCGCAGTCAGCCTTGGCGTGCAACTATTGATCCTGCAGATGTTCATTCTGGAGATTTTTTAGCTGTGTCAAAGATCCGTGGTAGGTGGGGTGGTTTTGAGACACTAGAAAAGTGGGTAACTGGTGCATTTGCTGGTCATACAGCAGTTTGCTTGAAGGATGAAATGGGAAATTTATGGGTTGGTGAATCTGGGCATGAGAATGAAAAGGTATAAAATGTGGAAGATTTTACTGTGTCTGTGTACAACACAACACAACACAAACACACAATCATATATTTTTACATATTATACACTTATCAAATTTCATTTTCTAAAACTGTTCATAACCTTATATCATTATTCTAGTGAATATATAAATTTGTATTTGATTTGTAGTTGCAAGGGTAGTGACTAAGCTCCATTATGTTTTTATTGATTATATTAACATAAAACAGGGTTATGTTATGTTTATGGTATGTCTTTGTGCAGGGTGAAGAAATAATAGTGGTAATCCCTTGGCATGAATGGTGGACATTAGCTCTTAAAGATAATTCCAACCCACAGATAGCCTTGCTTCCCCTGCATCCAGAGTTGCGTGCAAGATTCAACTCCACTGCCGCATGGGAATATGCACGGAGCATGTCTGGCAAGCCATATGGTTATCATAATATGATATTCAGTTGGATTGACACAGTTGCTGACAACTATCCTCCACCTCTTGATGCTCACTTGGTATTAATCTTTTTCTAATTTGTGTAAGATTAACATTTACATATGTGATTGGACCAGCGTTTGTATTTAGAATATGCTGTATTATGAGGAGGCTACTATATTATTTTACTAAGGGGGTGCCAACTGATTGCTATGATGAAAATTTGAATCTTGACTGCGTTCACAGTCTGTGGAAGAAAAATTTAGTACTTAAGCCTTTCTGAAGCAACTTATTGTTAAGAGACGCAGAATGGAAACATGACCATGGGATGGAAGGAATATTTAGATTTAAAGGATTAGGTGATGTTTTTCTTGCTGCTTTGGTGGTGATATATATTTTTTTCTCTCTTACTGTCACAAGAAAAGGTTTGTCTGTTCTTTCCTACCTACACTTCTGTAATGCTGAACTTAACCCTCCCTTTTCCCTTTGGTTCTCAATCTCAAGTACAAAAGAAAAAATTACTTTATAGTTTTTTCCTATTAATATTGTAGGATCTGGTTCTGAATGACATGTTCTGTACAGGTAATTTCTGTCATGTCTATGTGGACAAGAATGCAGCCAGCTTATGCTGCAAACATGTGGAATGAAGCCCTGAATAAGCGGTTAGGGACTGAGGTATAGCTTGATGTTGGTCTAAAATAGACATGCTATGATCTCTTTTACTTTTTAAGTGTGTTATTTCAAGTCAAAACAAGAAGTGGACGTCTCATGTACTTTGAGATGTAGGTTTCTAGTGACTTAACTGTTTTTGGTGCTATTCTATATATTTTAACATTCACGGCAAGACAAACTACAAAAGATTCAAGACAGAAATTCCATTTTATAACACAAAATTGGTCTTATGAGGATTTGGTGAAAAGCTTGATTTTATTTCCATATGGAAGTGCTTTAGTCAAATGCTAAATGTTTTCTACTTTGTTAGTTGGGCTTAAATTGAGTTCTACGTCGATGATATATACAATATTCTAGCTTTTATACAATTTTCAATGTTTTTGTATTGCTTTTACCAAGTATCAAATGTTTAAATAGTTCTTCATTACAAAATCCATTGAATATATTTATCAGGCATATTTTGGTGTCCCATGCCGTGTTGATTATTTTATTGTTAATGAGATCTCATTTGTTTGTGCTTTCAGGGTTTGGATTTGCATGACATTCTAGTTGAGACCGAGAAGAGAGGGATAGCTTTTGATCAATTACTTACCATTCCCGAACAAGATGAATGGGTATACAGTGATGGTAAATCAACAACATGTGTTGCCTTTATTCTTTCAATGTATAAAGCGGCTGGAATATTCGGTCCTATTTCTAGCTCCATTCAAGTAACTGAATTCACAGTAAGCCAAGGTTCCTTTGTGCTTATAACCAACCTCTGATCGTTATAATTGCTTTTTCTTATGTTTCTGTGTTGTTATTTGCAGATTCGTGATGCATACATGCTTAGGATTTTTGAGGATAACCAAACCCGTCTACCAAGATGGTGCAATAATGACAATGATCGGCTTCCATTCTGTCAGATTCTTGGTGAATATAGGATGGAATTTCCTGGCTATAACACCTTGGATCCATATGCCAATATGAACGAACACTGTCCTTCCCTTCCTCCAACATATGGTAGACCATTGAAATGTTAGATCTATCTCTTCTCCGGCATTTCCGTTTTCTGATTTGCCTGTTATATCCGGGACCTCAAGGCACCTAATAGTTTGCTACTGTGGAATTGTCTAAAAACGGAGGGAGAAAGTGCAGTATGGAACTTCATCTTTGCCTTTCCAAGTTGACTAAGGGACATTGTATATAAGAAATTTATATTGGTGGGATGGTGGGATGTTAGACTTAAATTATCAATTTAAGGAGGATAATTGCCAATGTTTCGTGATGAACTACGTTCTATTATTAATATATGGCTTGAACTCTTGGTTCTGAATTGGAGTTGGAAAGACCTTTTTTCTTCGTTGTTTGGAAATAAAATTTGATTATGGCATATGTTTTGGTAAAAGATAAAATAGCAATGGGATGCTTCCGTGCTGACATCACAGCTTTCAGAACTAAATGAATTATGTGACTCTGATGCATAGTTTGGTAGAAAAGAGAGAACTAAAATAGATGAAAATAAAGTAGATGAGTAGAAATTGATGAAAATAAAAATAAAATTAAAAGTGTTCAATTTAAGAAAATAGAGAAGAGGTGAGAAGAGAGATAGAGAGACAAATAGAAATAAAAAAAATAATATAATGTGTTTCATCATTTTTAAAATGATTTTTTCTCTTTATTTTCTTTATCAAATCATTTCAATATTTTTTATTTCTTTTTTTTTTCAATTTATGATTTATCAAATAGATTAAAAATATCTTGGATGAAGGAAATATATAGTGTTTATATTTTAAAAAATGTTTTCATGATATATTAGGGATTATCTTGTTAAACTCATGTTGTTTTGATATCTAAAATACTGTTTAACCAGTTCGCTTTGAAATCTAGGTTTTTTTGATGAACTCATTCTAAGATCTTTTTCTTTTTAGACATATGCACAATTTAATTAGTTTGTTTTTGATAAATTTATTTCTTCTCTCGACTAGTTTGTTTTGACTAGTTATAAGATTAAATGCTTTCATCTATCCACTTTTTTCTAACACTATGTAAAGTGCCAAAACTACTTATCAAAGTTACAAATTAATGATTTGATCCTTTAACTATGTTAGGATAATGATAAAGGATCTCTTAAATCACATGGACAAAGACATAGTCAATCTTAAAAGTCTATCGTGAATGTTTCATTCATTTCCTCCAAGTTACGAGGTTTAGGGTTTCTTTGAGAACCAAATGAATTATGTGGCTTGAAATGCTTTGGATGAAGGCATCTTCATGATAGTCAAGAGATTATGTTGTCACATGATGCTTTGAAATTCAAGTAGTTTGACTAGCTCACTTTCGGATCTAGGTTGTTCTTTTATAAGCTCATTGTGAGATCTTTTGTTTCTAAACATGTGCATTATTCAATTAGTTTGCTTATAGTAAGTTTATTTCTCCCAACTAGTTTGCTTTGATTGTTTGCAAGACACGATACATTGTTAAAACATATTTTTCATTGTCTTGCACAATTCAAATGTTTATAAGAATGTAAACAATCCATATGAAGACAATAAGAATAAAATGACTAGGTTGAGTTTGCTTTGGACAATAATTTTCCTAAGAATAAAGTCAACAAAAAACAAGAAACCATCTTTCATGTTTATTCTTTTGCCAATTTCTTCAAGAAAGCCATCACTTTTTCTTACCAAAACTACCACATTTTTTGTTTTATGGACAATGATTAAGGATCTCTTAAGTCATATGGACAAAGACACTTGGTCAATTTTAAAACCCGTTATGAATATTTCATTCATTCCTTCCAAGTTATGAGATTCAAGGTTCCCTTTTCATCTCTCTCAAATGCCCACACATTACTAAGTCTATGAACTCAAACAATCTCATTTATGTAAAGCAATGTTCTAACTATTTTGTTAAATGTGATTTGAAGCAAGAAAATGTTAGTGATACTCTTTCTAATATTTTCTTTTTAATATTATTTTTGTAATTAGTTGAAATTTATTAAAAATTATCAATTTCGACAAGTTATATTTCTTATTTAATGATTATTTCTCTTATTTATAAGTAGGATATACTAAAATTGATAATTTTTAATAAATTACAGCCAATTATAGATAGTGTTAGAAAAAAAGTGCAAAAAATGTCATTAACATTTCTCATAAAATAGTTTGATGATTCCACTAGGGAGGTGAGAATAATTAAAATTGATTGAAAATTCTTCTTGGAGACCCTTTGACTCAAGGACCTTCCTCTAAATCAAAAGGAGTCATCATTGTTGTAGATGATAGAGTCACTTTGTTTATATATAACAAAAATTATGGAACCATCAAATACATGAATCAACTAACACATAATTGTTTCAACTTAAATAGAGGTCTTGATTTGAGTCTTGCATATGCAGTTGTATTAAATATTTAGTGAGAAAGTTTTATTGTCTATGTAATTCTACTTAGTTTCAATATGATTTTATCTTGTGAGAGATATTTGTAATCTGTAAAAAAAAAAAAGGAAAGAGATCCAAATAGGATTCATGCTTCATTCTAAAATATTATATGCTTAACATTCACAATATAAAAATTATAAATTGATGCTAGTAACTTAAGAGTAAAAAAAGAAAAAGTCACCATTAAGGCTTTTCGATTGATGATTTCTCTTCTTTCTTCTTTATCTAGATGATTTCCCACTCCAAATATGTCTTCTATCCACAATCATGGCCCATGGGATTGGGAAGGTGCATCTAAATTCATTACTTAACTAAACAATAAATTCTTGACTTTGATAACACTATACTTAATGAGAAAGTCCCATCTTTATTTTTAATACTATATTATTTTAAAATTGAGCAGTGCTAATTAGTACAAAAATTATTAATACAAATTCACACAAATTTAAAAATAGTCAATCAAATTATAACTTCACCGCTTAAATAAGATATAAAATAAAAACAACTTCCAATAAATTTATAGCACATAAAATTCGTATAATAATATTTCATACTTAATATAATTTTCCTATAAAATTATGATTTCGTTATACTCAATATTAAAATTACGTCTACAAAATAAATGACTTTCATTTATTATAAGATTTTGATTATATCAAATTTAAATATAAATAAATAATATTTTTAAAATATTGAGTCAGATAAATATTATGATAAATTCGTCCCATAAATAGATTGGGTGTTACCCGTAATTCCTTTTGTATTGCATGAGTTAATTTATCCTGTATACAAAGTAAACCACGAATTATATCATGTGTTATAAATGAATTATACCATATTCTAAAAAAACCATGAATTATACCACGTTTTAGATAGGGAAGGAATGTGAAACACTGCACCTTCCTCTTTTGTACGCCACATTCCTGGATATTACTGTAGCATACGATTGTTGAAATTTGTAATAAATAAATCAATTCCTATTCTTGGACACAACTTAATTTAATGTAATAAATATCTGAATACTTATTGATGAAAAAAGTTGTCAGACGAATTCCACGCGCCATCTGGTGGCGAGTGGGATGAATTCCACCTTGAGATGGAGGACACGTTGGGAAATTGGGGAATAGACGAGCCGAGACTGGTAAAGTTGTACTGAGAGGTACTATTAACGTTGTGAAAGTGAAGAAGAGAAAACATTAATATCTCAACTATAGAGTAAATAATTTTAATTATTGATGAAAAATTAATGCTTAATGTTCTAATACATTTATAATTATTATATAAAAAATATATTTTTTATTTATTATGTATCCGCACGTACTTCTTTCTTTCTAGTATACTTATTAGTTTATCACCATTTATCTGAATTATTTATTCATTTTGTCCATTTCTAAATTAAAATTGTAAATGTATTGCACGTTTCAACAAAATATCAAAATCATAATGATGGGTTTTGTTTGGGATAATATTTATACGAGGTTTATTCAATTTTTTAATTCCCAAAAGGTTCATTAACCAAAACATGAATGAATTAATGTGCATGCACGTATTTTTACACGATCAAAAATTTTGTGTTGACATTATGTTTACATCTTATTTTAACTATGGTTAGGGTTTTTTTTTTTTTTACATTATTTAATATAAATATTTTTTATTATGTAAAAAAAATTAATTTTTTATTAGTTACTAGTAGTTGATACACATAAAGTATAGAACTAATCAGTAATCAAGATATTTTTCGTAATTTTTCCTTTTGAAGGAGTTTCTCGTAGTTTGTCCTTAAATAATTGAAATAACTAAGACATAGTAACGCGCACACACACGTGCGTGTGTGTTTTATAAATTATTGGATAATATAATATAAATTATAAAAATTATCATTTTGTAGCATCGTAAATAATTAGAACTTCGTTTAAGAAATAAAAAAAAAATTAAATTTACCCAAATTTAGTTTTAAAAAAATATAATATATAAAATAAATGATATTGATTAATAACTTTCTTTTGGATAATAGGTCCAATTTTATTTTATTTTTTTCACATGTACAACTAATGTACAACTACGCATAGTCCAACAAATAATACACTAATTAATTAACACTACTGTTACATATTTTAATGTTTTCAATTACTGCAGATATATATAATATTTTCTTTATTGAAGCTATGGTAAAAATAATTAGAAAATCGTCGTGCCATGCCAAAACATGTAGAGAATAAAAAACATGTTCTTTTTTTTTTTCTACAAGTGATATATATTCTATGTCTGTATAATGTGTTTTTTTTCTTTCAAAAAGAGAAAAGGAAATGCACAACCTCCTCTAATTATTATATTTAGATGTATTTAATGTTCTTATGTAAACAAGTTTATTAAATTTTATCATGATCGTTTGATATTATTTACTTTAATTATATAATATGGATAATATTCTTTTATGATATAATTATAAACATAAAATTTATATATTAAATTTGATTGTATAATGTAAGGACTAAATTACTAAATGTTTTATAAGTTCTCAAAGTTACGTATACTTCCTTGAATATTTATTTATAAACACATAAAAAATACAGTAAATTGAAAATTTTTCAATATTCTGTGAAACGACGTCATACCAAAGAACAGTATCTTGTTAGGATTACACCAACATCAGACCAAAGAGCAATCAACAACGTACTAGATGATCCTCAAAGAGCATGAATAAGAATAAATAAACCAGTTGATAATATAATAAATAATATATAGTCACACCTTAAAATGATGCTTAATGAATAAATTTGACAAATTTACCTTTATCAAAACTATATATAAATATTTTAGTATTTATATTAAGAATGAATTCCTCGCTACTGATCTCTCTTGCAAGAAAATATCGTCGCTATGAATTTATCTTTCCATTTAAGAGTTTAGATCATAACTAATTATAAACTCTTCAATTATATCCTTATCTCTAATTAATTTCTTAAATATTTTAGATGTTAATTAATCATAAATGAAAAAATTAAATGATAGTTTACAAAAGTTGTATTATGAATTCAGATCACTATTGTGAGTTTTAAGCCAAAATTAAAAAATGTACAAAGTATGGTTTGAAGGAATACTTGAATGTTTATTAAAGTAAATGATATCAATTCACATATGCATTTGTGAGTTTTGTATGTGAATTCTTGGTACTAAATAGCATCTCTCATATTATATAGAACTTATAAGACTTTTTACCATCTTAATGGTGCATAATTTAGACACCAAAGCGTGCGAAATTTGCCGTTAAGTGTCGTTGTTTAGGTTGCAGTTTGAAGTATTTCTGGTAGGTCTTGATGGCTCACATTGTCTGCGGGTCCAAAAAATATTGTTGGCATTTTCATTTCAAAGTTAAAAGCAACACTAATTATGATATTTTCAATTACGTTTTTATATCTATTTCATTTTTTTATTATTTCACACATTAATTAATTATTATTTTTATAAGCCAAGAGATTTTATTAATAAATTTGTCTCCATCTGTAGCACAAGATTTTCTAAAGGTGAGATAGTTTGATAAAAATAAACATAAAAAATAAACCGGACACATTTTGCATAAAAAATATATATGTACAATCAAATGCTAATTGTTACCCAGAGAGAGAAAGAAATATTGTTATGATAAGTGATATATTATGATAAAAAAAATACAAAATTGAGAGATGTTAATAAACAAACCTGTTATTTTATAACTGTTTTTAAGGTCTTTTATGTAATTTTGTAATAAATTAAAAATCACTTTTAATTAAAAAAACTTGTTTTTTTTATAATTGTAACAAACAACAAAACAGTTTATGCTCTTATAAGAATCACTTATAAATAATTACTTTTTTTTAAAAGCAATTATTTTCAGCCTAAAAAACACAAGTCCATTATTAAAGAATCCTAAGTAAAAAACTTTTATTTAAAACTATTAATAATACAATTTTACCATGATTTTCAATACACCCCAATGTAATTAATTTCTAATAAATATTTTTTTTGTTAATTTAATAAAGACATTTGTGTCTGTACCAAAAAATAACTGCACTTGTTAGCAAGATACCGATAGTAATTAATATTAAATTTTATTTTCCCAAAATAACTGTATAATTACAATAATATGAATTAATATTATATTGAATTTTTAAAACAATAAATAAATAAAAATAAGTTCTTTTAT
The DNA here is from genome assembly GCA_026544285.1 of Pachyrhizus erosus. Lineage (NCBI taxonomy): Eukaryota > Viridiplantae > Streptophyta > Magnoliopsida > Fabales > Fabaceae > Pachyrhizus > Pachyrhizus erosus. The sequence goes on along the minus strand of JAMLFT010003106.1, from coordinate 1,877 downwards.
TGAAAAGTAACAACTCGAAAATAGAGATAGTATTTCAATTGAGAAAAATTTTAAATGTCTATCCTATTTTGGAATGCATGGGATAGGGCAATGGGAAGAAGAGAACGAGAGAAGAAATAAAGATAACAAAAAAGAATGATAATTATAATATGTGATGTGATAAAGAATGCAGAGATCAAAAATAAGAAAAAAGAAAAGGGAGTATAAATGGCTAATAAGAGAATGGAGGGTATGTTTATAATGATTCTTCACTTAATAATAAGATAGCAGACTTTTATCAATTGTCATATAATTCATATATGAGTATCACACACACATACAGGGATTGTGAAGATGGCTTAATTTTTGTCACACATTTTTTTTTTCTAGTGCTAGTTTTTTACAAGCTTTGTGAAGACCTTGATATGTTATAGTTGTATGAAGGTGATCTTATTACAAGATTCCAGGGTCCTATATATATTGGGGAAAGGAGGGAGTTGCTCCGATGCTAGAATCTTGTATGCTTATAGTGTGACTGAAGATGATCCTAAGTTATCTTTTTCGTTGTTCAGTTGTTGAGGCTTAATTTGTCTCTGTACAGTTTGATCAGACATGGACATGCATAGTGATATATGATAAATGATATGATCTGAAATGAAAAAAAAGGTAAAGAGTAAAATAAAATAGTAACAAGACAAAAACAATAATCTTATGATTGATTGTCTTTTTAACCCTATATAAAGATGGGGTTTCTTTAATTTAAACTTTTTATTATAATTTTTGGATGAATTTAGAATATATTTTAATAAAAAAAATTATAGATTAATCTATCAATATATTGATAGTCTTTCTTAATCTTCTATAAAAATGGATTTTCTCTTGATTAAAATTTTTGAAGTGTACCTAAAATATACACTACCCAAAAATTATAGATTAGTTTATCAAAACATTGAGATCCATTCAAATAATTGTAACTCTATTATAATAATAAAAATGTCCTTGGCCATGAATACATGGTTAGAGGTATAATATTAAATTAGAGGGAAAAACATGCTGCTTCTTTATTATATTAGAAATAGTTTACAAATTGCTAATTTGATCATTTGGCAGTTGGCACTACCGAAATGTATCACCGTTGAATATTGTGATTTGTAATTCCCGATAGATGTAGATATTGATGCTTGTAGCCAAAATCTGAAGAAAACAATTTTGAAATTCTTGGCCACTTCAATCACGACGTATATGACTAATAGTTTCCAAATCAATTATTTTATATTTAATGGCAAGGTGTCATTAAAAAAAGAAAACTGTTTAATTTGTAGAAAACTGAAATAGTTTCCTTTACTTAGAGAATTGGAGCGTAGAATGATACTTGTTTTAACTATTCTTTATGTTTAATGTCACAATTAAATTGGATATTTTTTTTTATCATACTGCGTAAATTAATTTAGAACTTTTTATCAACGTGACAGTATGGATTGAGAAATGGTTAAAAATATTATATAAAAATGTTTAATTATGTTATTTTATATTTTTTAATTATTTTAATAAATAATTTAATAAGTATTTATAATTTAATAGTATTTAGTCTTCTTCAAGATACTGGTTATTTTTTTTTAGTTTTTAACTATCTTTTTAATTATTTTTACCAAATAAATTCTGTCATGAATTAAAGAGAAAGTTCAAATTAAAATTATATAAATTAAAAACGGTAAAGATGTAATTTTATTCAAAATCATTAACTTTTCCTCCAATTCCTCGAAAATAACAAAAAAAAAAAGACACTCTCCACGAATCCACTGAGCCATGCTTTTTGTATATGAATTTTATAAATATCTTTTTAATTATTTTTCCATTTTATTTTAATTATAGGGAAAGATAAAAAAATTATATTAAAA
>JAMLFT010003105.1:0-23033 GCA_026544285.1 Pachyrhizus erosus | reverse complement strand
GATTTGCTATCTTATTCACGAAACTAATAAGACAGTCATGTATAGTTTTTTATAAATTATATTTTTAAATATTTTATTAACTAGTTTAATGTCATAAATTATTTTAAATAGATATAAATTTAAAAATATAATTTATTAAAAAAATTATATATAATTATCATGTTAGACTTCTTAATAATATGATAAATTACTAAATTATTAAAATTGTTATTATGACATTATTTAATATTGTTATTTTGACAACAGAAACTAAAACAAAAAAATAATTCAAAGAGTAAAATAAAAAAAATATTCTCAGAGACTAAATTGATATTAAAACCAAATAAGTATTCAGATTTTGAGCATCTCCAAATTAATACAAAAAAAAAAAGTTTACACTACTTAAAAATCAAAATATTAACCACTTCAAATTTAGCCTAGTAATATAATACAATATTAGACTGTTTAGTTAATATAATATGCGTATGTGTTAAAATCAAACTAATAAAATTTAGACTAATTAATAATATCATACAATGTGTGCATGGTTTGAAGTATATATCTATCAATTTTATTGATAATTAATGTTTGTTAAAAAAATTTATTAATTATCTTTAATGGGATCTCATCTTTTAATCAATTTTATATTTATAATTTTTTTATTTACAAAATTAAATTTAAGACTTTATTTAAAATATTTGAACCAATGTAATAGTTCAATCTTCGATAAATAAATTTTCTGTCAAAGAAAATAATTTTAATGACTAACATTTTTTTCAATACATTCATCTTCAATTATTATAATATTTAAAATGAAAACACATGAACTTTATTTTTAAAATTAGAATAAAATACGATGTATCATTAAGATTGACATTTTCTTAATTTTATTAATAAAAAATTAAATAAAGAATAAACAGAATTATTTCATTTTATTGTATTCCCTTTTGAATATTTCCTATCCTCTGTTTTTTTTTTTACTTTATAAGATAACACACATATATTAAAAAATATAATTAATTTAAAATAAAATTCAATTATTTATATTAAAGTTATTTTCAACTTTCTAACAAGACATTAATTATCATATTTCTCTCATTTGTAATAGGTATGTAAATATTTAAGAATTAAATAAAAATATAAATATAATTAAAAAGATAATAACTATTGTATAAATTTTTATAAGAAATAAAAAATGAAAACAATTTTTTGTAAAGTTACTAATAAAAAAGAAACAGAAATAATATATGTTGGAAAAAATAGTTAAATTTAGTTCGTGTTTTTAATTTTGTTTTACAACTTAAATTGGAATTTTACAAATTCAACATTTAAAACCAACAATAAATATCTACGTAAAACTCTTATTTTAATTAGAGAAAAGACAAAACACAAGTATACATTTACATCTAATTAAAATTTATTTTGTATATGTTAAACACTATCTATGATTAGTGATATTATGATTAGGTTTTATTTGATGATCAAAATATGATAAAATAGAATAATAGATGAATAGTCATTTTGATCTTCAAAAGTGTAACTTATTGTTATTTAGATTTTTGAATGTATTAAAATTTAAAAAGAAATTTTCAAAATGTAATTTTTCTATCATTTTGATTCTACTGTTAAAAGATTTTTATTAAAGTTGATGTTTGTTCTATATGTCTATGTGATAATTAATGATGAACACATGAATGACATGTGACAATTTGGTACATACGTGACAATTGACGATGTATATGTACCAATCCAATTAAGAGCCAAAATAACAAAAACAAAATCATCACTTGTTATCCATATGTGTTTCATCAACTAGCTCGTACATGTCAAATTGTCATATGTCATCCATGTGTGTACTATTAACAGTCTCATAGACAGATAGCATGTCATGTAAGAACATGTGTTAACTTTAACGAAAGTTTTTAACAACAAGATTAAAAAGGCAAGCAAATTTCACTTTCAAAGATCTTGTTGAAATTTTAATACTTTCAAGAATTTAAGTGATAATGAATTATACTTTTGAGAATTAAAGTGACTATTTATCCTAGAATAATATAATAAGATATAAGAGTAAGATGAGAATGTGATAAGATTTAATCTTATACAATGTTTGGTATACATTAGATAATATTATTGTGTTATCATTTCTTGTATTTGATATGAACTTGATAATGATAGGTGGTAGCAATAATGACAACAACAACGATGATTGTGACGTTAGTAGTGGTGTTTATAGTGGTAACAATAGATAATATTAACAGTAGTAATGACAATAATAATGATGACATTAATGATAATAACAGTAACGATGATAAGGTTATGGTGATGACAATTGACAACAATGACAATGGTAACAAAAAGAAAGGTAATAGTGGTGACAACGATAGAAATGGTGGTATACTTATGATTATAATTGTGACTATCATATCCTACTTAGGAATGTCAAGGAATAGGTTTGAGTAGGATACTATAGTGTGCATCACCACAACACATTTAAAAAAAAAACTATACCTAATCCCATACCTATGTAAGTAGTAGTTTTAATCCTCATTCTCATACTCTTTGATACATTTATACTTGTATTATCACCTTCCTCAAGTGTAAAGTCATGGAAAAATATTCCAAGACTTTAGGCAAAATTTATGTTCAATATTTAATTTAATATAATTTACTAAATTTCATTTTATTTATTATTTATTAAAGTTTTATAATTAAGTATTTCTAACATTTCATTATCAATATATAAAAAGATAATTTTATTCAATCTATCTTCTAACATAATTAATATCAAATAGTATTTGAATAATTTTAATTATAAAATAACTACATTTAACAATAACAATAATTAAACGTATTGTCAATAATATTTTAGAAACAATGCATATATTTTAAAAAAGATTATAGTATTTTTAGTAGTGTATGAATATATATTTTTAAAATTTTAATATACACAACGTCAATGCAAAATGTTTTTACATAGATATTTATTAAAATTTAATTATTTTATCACATCATCCTATTCATTCATTAATATAATGTTTTGATATAATGAATGTGATATATATAAAAATATTTTACACTGATAATGAATATAAACTAGACTCTTATTTTTCTTTTTTACACTAAAACTTATCTTTTCAATGTGTGTATTATGATTGAGTACTATAATATTTATACTCGTATGACCACACTAATTTCCATTAAATTTTTAATCTTAGACCCATCCTTATTGAACAGGTATTTACCCCATTTGTCTTAAGTATATTTTTGCAATACCTATAAAATTTAGATATAATTATCATCCTTAATTTTGTTGCTTTCTAACCTAATCCTTTCTCAACATAAGAAATACACTATATAAAAAGAATATAATAAACAATAGGATAGAGAAAAATATATCTTATTAGTGTATTAAATAATTGATCATAACATGATAATATAAGTATTTTACCCTATTATACCATATCATTGATAAACGAGTCATTAATGTTTACAATAACTTTACACTATCATAAATCCAGGGATAATTATTTTTCCTTATGTTGGTAACTTTACTCACTTACCAGTTACGTTACACCTTAATTTAATTTATAGGAGAGTTAAATGATTAAGTATTATAATTGTAAAAAAAATTTTACATTGTAACCAATAAAAAAATTATATTGATGTGATTTATGAAATATTTATTACAAAAATTAATAAATTTATCATACATAATAATTTATAATTAAATAATAATATAAAATTATTTCATACTATATTTTATCTTTATAAATATTCTTTTCTATGGCCTAATTTTTATTTAATGCATAAAAAAATTATGTAATAAAGTATTAATTACGACTTAGCACAAAATGAAAGGTCAATATAAAAGATTAAACTAATTTATTTGATGAGACCATGAGAAAGTTTCATTACTTTAACATTATATACTAAAGGTGTAATTTAATTGACTGGATAATAAAAAAGCCTCCTTATATTAAAATTCGATTCCGATCTTTTAAAAAAAACTTCAGTGCTATATTAAAATTTTAATTTTAATCTACGTAAGACTTATTATTCATAGTTTTCTAATTAAAAAAAGTTAGTAATATTGAGTGAAATTTATTAAAAATAATTAATTTTAATAAATTTTATTTGTTATTTAATGATTATTTCTTTTTATTTTAAAACAAAAATGATCAAAATTAATAATTTTTAATAAATTTTAATATTAAAAAGAAAGTATATAAAAAAGTATCATTTTGTCCTTGGTGTTAATAAAAGCAAAAGATGAGGAGTGGTGAACTAAAAATAAATTGACGGACACACAAAGCACATCCACTAACTTTGCAGCAGACATTATTAGGATCTGGAAAAGCTACGTAGTTTGAGACAGAAAATGAAACATCGTAAGAGAGATGACCAAACAAAAAACCGTGCTTTCTATCTTGTCTGTTGTTCCATCGTAGGTACATTGGCTACTTTGATGCAGCCATACCCAACAACTCTTTTTATGAAGGATGTTACAAAGTTTTATTGAAAGATGTTAAATTACAATATTTTTAAAAATATTATACTATTTTTAATCGATTATACTTATTTTATTTTTTTTATAGAATCAGAATGCGTTATATTCTAAATCTAATAAATTAATTAACATTAAGATATAACGCATTTTCATTAGTACAAGTGACCATAACTTGCCACTTTTATTTATGTGATACCTCATTTCCATCTTTTCATGTTTTTTAATTCGTAATCAATGTCATTTGGTTAACTTGGATTTTAGAATAAATTTTTTATTTACTACTATAATGATCAAGCCTTTTCTTTAGTAGGTGAAGTTAGTTATATAAATCAAATAACGTGGTAATATTATTCTGCTATAAATTATATTTACAAATAGAACATTAATTTCTAATTATATTATTCTTAATCATTTTATTTATAATATTTATCTCTCCTTTTACATATACTAAATAAATTATCCTTGATCTATTCTCACCACGTTTTTATCAATCTTCAGACGTACCAAAATTATCTAAGATAAGATTCTACCAAAAATTAAAAATATTAAATAAATTAAATATTAATGTTTATTTAATATTCTAAAAGTTTTCATCATCATATTCAATAGTTAATCTCTGTTAAAAAAATCCATATTTAAGATCTGATAATGTCTTAAACATGATTACTTATGAAGAAATATACCTATGAAAAACATCAACAACTATTAATGATAAACCACCTTATACATTTTCATATTAAAAAAATAAGTATTATGAGATCTAATTTAGTTGATTGAATGAAATGCATGAATTGTTATAAATTTCTTACACATGTTTTTCATTTTTATTGATAAAAACTATATTAAAAAATAAATATAAAATGTCTTTTATATTTCTAATATAATAAATACTATTTTAATTAACATTATTATATTTTATTTGTTGTTTTTAATTATAATACACAAATTAAGAAGTATAATTAACATTCTTATTTGTATTGAGATTAATTGCATTTTCTTAGCATGTTATTTATCTTTCTTATTTCTTATATTGATATTTGTTATATTACCATTGTTTCCCTCTCTTTTTTCTTAATAAATATATAATTAATAAAATAATAATTAATATTTTTTGAAACTTTTTAAATTATAAAGAAATGAAACAAAGATTCTTTTCTAAAAATAAACGAAATCATTCTCTTTACGTTTATTTTCTTATGCAACTAATATTATTATTCAAACACTTAGTTAACCTTTTTTTCTTAATTTCTTTTGTAGTGCTCATTTGCTTGCTTTACCATTGACTTGTATAATGTGCCTTTAATAAAAAGCTGTCCTACTCATTATTGTTCATTTGAGCATTTTTTTTATAAATAAAGTCTAAAAGAAGAAATAATTAAAATGAATCGTGCTAATAGTGACATTTGAATATTTAAAAGTGAAAAATAGTTTTTTTTTTTAATTTGACGTTTATAGTTTTTTTTTTTAAAAAACTATAAGAAAATTATTGTTTGTTGTACTATTCTTTTGTATACTTAGCATATACATGTAACGTTCAATATTTAGGTATCACATTCATATGAAAATTAAATTTCTAAAACACGTGGAACATTATAAATAATAAAATTTTAAAACATTCACATTAAAATATTTATCATTAAATCATTATAATTTACTCACACAAATATATGTTAATAGTTTTGAAATTTAAAATGCAATATATTGAGTCACCTCTTAATAGAATAATACAATATAAAATAAAGACATAATTTATCATATTCTAAACAAAATACTGAAACTCATAATAGTGACTTGATAAAATCTAATTTTGATATTTTCATAAAAAATCAAAGCCTCCTTGTAAAATATCTATTTTTTAAAATCATTTCATTCATGTCAATAACGTTTATACTAGTTATCCCATTTCATTATTGTTTATTGAACTAAAATACTAGTCTTCATTTAAAATAAAATAAAATGCATGGGTAAGTCATTGCTTTACACAAACAATCAAATTACAAACACAAACATACTTCTCCTATATACTTTCTTTTAAATCTCACACATTCTAATTTTATTGGTTAGTTCATACTTTAACTCATGTGGATACACTACCATTATAATCCTCATAACTCAATAGTCTTACTTTACTTTAAATTGGATGACATATTGAAAGCTTGCCCTCACATCCATACTCAAGTAGGATTCCTTATAGATCAAAATTATGTCGCTTCGATTAGGATTGTCTAGTCGACTTTATGCATAGCTCCTCACAACTCGGTGCCACATTTCCAAGGTCCGTCAACATGAGATTAAATAATTCATTAGGTATCAATCTATCTTATCATCCCTTCAAGTTTTGAGGACTATCTTCTCATCTTAAAATCCTCATTTATTCTTATTAAATAAGAGTTTGTGTAATCTTTCATGTTTCTGATACACAATGGCGATCATCTACACATGTGTATACGTTAACATACAATAAAGGATATATCTCATTTACACTCTTGATAGTTCACAATTTGACATTAATCATAATGATAGTCTCACCATCAACGACACATTTCAAAGTGTCTCTCATTCGTCCAAGTGACATCATCTCACCCTAACGGCATCATCTCACCCTAAAGGGCTATTATATTTTTTATTACATCTCATTTCATTTTGAACAAAATTATTTTCATTATTTATGTAAAAAAAAATATTCTTCTTCTGTACGTCTTCACCAATTTAATAATCTAAAATATCACAAATCACATCAATTTTCATCACCCATTATGAATATCATTAATAATTTATCATTTTAAAAAAAATCTTATGAATTTTCTCACTACTATCAATTTTATGAATTATTTTTAAGTCATTCTCCTCTACATCTATTGCACACATACTATTAGTCGTTCGTCACGTTTACTATTATCTTATGCACATTATTATTATTATTATTATTATTATTATTATTATTATTATTATTATTATATTTACATTATATATTTTCTTATTAATTCACTACTCTCATAGGAAACAAATCACTTGCTTGAAGTCCAAGCCCAAATAAAATTATTTATCATCATTTTACATTTTATCAAAGTTACTTATGCATAACAGAGCATTACACTATTCATTTTTAATAAATACTAAAAAGGTTTCAAAAATCCAAAATAAATTACTGTTAGATAGAAGAGCATCATAAAATTACAATAAATTTTCCAAGTCATAATATTCACCAAAACTATTTTCTAACATTTATTTTATCTCCAAGACAAATTTTTAGTAATTTATCAAGATCAATGTTAAAAAAAAAAACTCCATAATTAAATACAAGGAAATTCATAGAGTGTCCACATATCCTAAGTATCATCACCATACTTTCAATTTTCTAGAAAATAATTTTTTAGAATTTTTATAAGATCATAGATAAATTGAATTTCCTTAAAAGAAAAATAACTTAAAAATAGTAAATGATCTCAAAGAAATCTGAACAAATTGTAGATGAATTCAAATATCCTAAAAATTTCTAACAAACCATCATCTCATCTAGAATTAATTTGCACATATTAAAAAATCAAGAACAACAACAATTATCCATCAGCCATTTATCCCTTATTCCTTTTACATTACTTTCACCAAATAAATATGAAAACTCATAACTAAGGAGAAAAATACATAGTTTGAAATGACCAACAAACAAGATTATGATGAGGACCCCATACCCCTTTGATTGTTGCTTCAAATACTTGATGAGAGACATTGATAGAAAACTTATTGAATCTTTAACACTATGCTTTGATTTGAGGCAATTCCAATAGTTAAATATTTTGAAATTTTGAGAGATTTTTCATAAATGAAGAGAGAAGATAAGTTTTAAGAAGCATGAGAAAAGTCTAGAAATTAGAGTGGATAAGAATGAGAAGTCTTTCTTCTAATCCTCATTTTTAAAACACAAAATCTCTTTTGTACCTTTTTTTTTTTAATTTTTGACACTTTCCTTATTTTAGGTGTCTCTAATTTTGTTTTTAATTGAGTTCATACAAGGTCCAGTTAAATTAGGTTGAGGTCCATCTTAGTTTTCATGTTGTTTTTATCAGTACAAATTTTATAGTTTTATATAGTTTTAATCGACTAGCTTACTACATACATTCTTATTTTATTTATCTATTTCTTTTATTTAGTAATTAATTTAATTAATTAACATTTATATTTCATAATTTAATTAATTTTCTGTCTACTGACTCTTTAACAGGTAATTAAATTACTTAATTGATCAATTAATTAATTTCTAACTAGTTATTTTTTCTAAGATTAATTAATAAATAAGACTTAATTAATTTTAATTATCCTAATTTCAAATTATTAATCATCTTAGAATATTTAATTTCAGTAATTATAATTATTACTAACTTATTAGTAAATCCTTCGTATAATATAAACTCTAATTTTCTATTTTAATAAAAAGCGTCTAAATATTAATTAGCTTAATTATCAATTAGAATCACTAATTTTATTAAACCTTATTTTATTTTAATAATTTTATTAGGCTTAATTCATTAACTAATTAATTTGAAATTTAAAATTCTAATTATTAAATTTAAACTAATGTTGTTTTTATTTACTAAATTGTCTTTATTGAGTTGACTTATTAGCTTTTTATTTTTATTTTTATTGATCAAAGTTGACTAGTCTTAAACTTAGATTGACCAATGTTTAATTATATCTTAATCAATCTTTTTTTAGTCTAATCCCTTAATTTATCATGTTTCTTTATCTCTTAATGAATTATTTCATGCTCAATTATTTAGTTCACTATTTTTTGAACTTCTACATTATATATAATTATTATTCCTATTATTATTTTTAGCATTGAATTTTTAAGATATATAATCATATATCATACTCATAGGATTCTTCTAACATAGACACATCTTATGTATCTATAATATTCACAAAATGTAAACATAATATCTAGAGTTAAGTTAATCCTATATCTTATTTGAAAGATAATACAATGATCTGCAACTTCTATATTAACCTAAAAATCTGATTTGATAATCTACTATTCTTGAAATAAAGAGGAGCATGAAATCATCATTTAATCTTGATAGTTTGATCTTTTCTCACTAAAATATCATATCTTAAATTATAGACTTTTTTTAGGTGAAACTAAAGTCATTGATTAAAATAACATTCAATGATACATTTCTTAAGAAGACACGTGGTCTCTATCATTAAATTCACCTATCAATGTCCTAAATCCACCCAACAAATTCATCCAAAACTCGCTTAGTCTCTATTCGGTTCTCTATCCAAATTTCGTCTAATGAATTAAAGATTTAACCAACAAATTTCTCTCGTTCATTAAGTAAAAATGATTTTGTCTAGCGAATCTCTTACATAGACTAATAATTGCATTAATTACTCAATTGTTGAATTAATTATGAGTCAATTATCTTACTTTTATTCTCAGTTAGAATAACGTTTAACTTGTTTAGTTTTAGATTTGTAAGTATTTAGTTTTTAATCTAATTAACTTATATTATAGGTTACATCCACTTATTTTGTCTATACTTTGTAGAAGTGGAGTTTAGGAAGGAAAAACTAGGTAAAGTGTGTTTTTTTAAAATGTTTAAAGAAAAACTTCGAAGAAGAATTCGCTTAACCATTACAAATGACTAAATGAATAAGCCATTTGATAAAAAGATGATTTTTGAAGTGTGGCTAAGTGAGGAAGAAGGAATAAAAGCTAAGGAAAAATGAGCGTGAATGCAATAAATCCAACTTTGGCTAAGTGAGTTTTTGTTTTATCCTTAGGATTTTTATAAATTTAGCGTAATTCGTTAAGAAAAGAATCATTAAAAATAAAAAGTCTTGTTAATATATAAAGGAGTTAGTTGTCGTTATGAGATATGTTGTACTTTTTCACTAAGGAAATTGTTACGTTGAGTATAAAAGGCTATCCTTGCTCTTTTTTACCATTTTTCTCCATTGTCCATGTATGTTGATGCTAATCATGTCTTATGAATAGCTAAATTTTTCCATTATTGGAGTTAGATGTAATAAAACATAACTTTATTGTATCTTTTAATATTTTTTTATGTATTTCAATTTGTTCTTCAATGTTTATATTTTCTTTTTCACTTGATGCTTGTTGTCAAATGATCGTCTATGACTTGTTATTATGACATAAATATGATTGAAAAATATCTTCATTATCTTTAAATTGAAGCAAAATACTCAATAATTTTTTTATCTAAAAATGAAACTTAATTTATTGATTATCTTGAATTATAAATCATAAAGCAAGTTTCAGTATTATATTTTGAGAAATTAAAACTTAATAACAAAATTTAGATTATTTTCACTGATTAGAGTAAGAATTTATTTGTTGGTTGATTTTAACATTAAAGTTCAAATAGAGTATATTGTACGTTAAATAAAAAAAATGATGTCAAGTAAAGTTAAACTTTGACAATATTTTACAATTTGACAATTTTTTTTTTCTCTTTGTTTAACCATAAAACCATATAAACAGTGTTTTAAATACATTTCCTTTTATCTGCCATGATTTTAAGTTTCAAACAAGGACCAAAAAGTTTTACATAATTGCTTTCGAAATATTATTTAGCTTAACAGTAATTTTGCTAAATTTGTCAAATATTAGGCAAGTTCTCATTACTCAAATGATCATTTGTGTACTTATATGATTTGATATGCTTGCTAACGAATCCACAAAGACACATGTTTGCCCTTATACGTATTTTGCCCAATGAATCCATGATTCATTTAAGAAAGTTCCTCCCATTTGTTAAGCGAAATGATTTAGCCCAACTAATTTATTCCAAAGACGCAACTAATTTTACTTTAATTTGCAACTTTGGTTTAGTGTATTGTAGTTGAATTCATTAATTCAATCAGATGATCAATTATTAAAAAATGATGATAGTTAATCCATACTATAAGTTGTTTACTGTTTACTCATATATAGTGTCAAAACATTAAATCAGTTATATTACTTTAAAATCTTTAAATTACTTTTTATTTTATTTATATATAATAAATATTTTTCAATAATTTTTTATTTTTATATTTTTATTATGCACTGATGAGTATATAATTGAAAAACCTACGTAATTAATTATCATAATTAGTTATGAAATTAACTAATATGCTTAATTTAAATATATCACATATAATAACAAGTTCTCTCTCTATATATATTAGTTTTTATAAATATTTTAATATTCACATAAAAAATGAAATTTAATAGTGCAAAAATTTTTACATCGATTATGTATCTCTATTAAAATTTTTGATAATTTATCATTGTTTTTGTTAGTGCTTACAAATTTTGATAAATGGCTGAAAGGAAAAATATCAAAACCCCATCACCTGAAAGAATTGGAGTCTGGGTTGATCTGATGTTATATATATATGTATATAAGTTTAATTGTTATTGGCTGTTAAGTTTTACACTCTCAATTAATTAAAAGTTGGCATATATATAATTTTAAAAATAATCATTATAAAATTAATAATTTTGTTATACATAACAATTTATAATTTAATGAAATAGTAAAAAAACCATTTACACTTTACACGCTTTAGATTATCTATAGTTGTTCCTACAACTATAAAGGACATTGATACAAAGCTATTAAACGGCAATAAAGTAATTCGATTAAGATGTTTTATTTATAGTAAGAGTCAATTTTTGTTTCTAAAAGCTACACTTTCTTTAATCTTGAACACATTGTTTTTTTCTTGTCCTTATCGTTCCTTATTCTCATGTCTCTCCTCTACCTCAATCCAATCCATTTTGGGATACGCCTTTAAGACTCTAAATAATTTGCTGGGTTAAAATCTAACAACGTACATTAGCAGAATCAAACTATATTATATATAGCTTCTCAACCAGAAACTAGAGCAATATATTACTTGGCCAACGTGCTTTTGCATTTTTTAATATCTTTAGTACAGACAGGATGAAGGAACCGTAGATGGATATATTAATTAACTCAATCAGATTATTGATCGATAGATAATTATTATAATTAACTCATAATTAATTAAGTAACTGATCTAATATTTAGTATACTATATTTATACAAGTGTTTTGATCATATTTTTTTTGGTGAGTAGTGTTTTGATCATATAATTCTAATTCAACGACGATCAATTAATTTTGTTGGTCTTCACATTATTTAATGAATACTTGTAAGGAAAAAATCAAAACCCAATAGGACCACGTACCTTGAACTGCAGACTTCTGTTCAGAATATGATTGCACAGTACGAATTCATGCTATGATATATTTATAAATTTTATATTATGGTTTTATGATTTTTTTCAGTTGTTAAATCAATATGCCTATGTTCATTAATGATATGAGTAAAATTTTTTTTTTCCAAACCATCGTAAACGTGGCTCTCCCTGATTTCTGCAACTGTCACGTGGTCAAATCAGATAGAGCGAAGCACAACAAAAGTACTATCATAAACATCTTGTTTCTTTAATTTCATACCATATATGTTTACAGTTCGCCTTGCACCTTCCATAATCCTTGCTAGAATTTGCTTCGGTAAAACCCAACAACTAAACAGGAAGAGAAACAATCATTAATTATAGTGAAAAGTCACGTTCAAATCAACATAAACCAATTCAAAGACGCTATTGATATACTTGGGCAATAGATGGATTAACTCTTGCATTTCTTCATGATACACAGGAAGAGACCGAAGATGACATCGAGGGTGTTTGTTATGGCATTTCTCAGTGGATTGTTTGCATATGTGTTTCCTTTTGGCTCATGCTACATACATACGCTGTTAAAGGTATATATTATGTGATTAATTCATTAACATAACTCACATGTAACTGTGTAATCATGTAACAGTGGAACTTTATTTCAAAACCTATTCTATGGGGCCCTGACTTTGGCGTCGGCAACCCTTGTGTCTGCCATCTACAACCTAATTCCATCTATCACCTTCATCATGGCGGTGCCCGGAGTGTATGTTTATAGATCTTATCTACCCTACTGTTGTTCTTCTTTATAAATGTTCATCATCTCAACAAGACTTTTCTTGACAAGTAAAATCTAATCAGGCTAACCAAAAGATCTTGATTTTGAATACTGGGTGTGGACTTGTGGACCAACTTTTCGTCTTCTAATATATTTCAACAAATTAAGAATGCTCCATGTTTAACAAAATTTTAATTGAGACATACCAATTATTGGCAGACCTAATTAAACTTACATACACATTTTTTAATTTCACTATTGAAGAGTTTCATTTTATTTTCAGAGATTTTTCAAATATTTATTTAATTTGAAATTGAACCTTGTGCTCATTTTGATAAACATAAGTAAAATTTAAAAATATGAATAAAACAATTTGGAGAAAATTATTATAATAATTATTATAAATAATGATAAAATATTATTTTTCAGGAAGCATAAAGTATAATAGGAGATGATTCACTATTAATAATGATATTCAATTTTATTAGATAAAAATAAAATAAAAAAACTAAGATTTTTTAGATTGAGGAAGAAATTACAAAAATATCTTTTAAGTTAAAACTTATTATCTTCATTTATTTTAATTTAATATTATGTATCAAAATTTAGAATTTGAAAATCAACTTCAGTTGGAAAATTTATTTACTAAACTCAAGTAGTTTTTTTAAATAAATAAAAAATAAGTTGTGAAATATTAAGTGTAAAATAAGTCACCCGACTTGATAAAAAAAAATAAACATGAAAATTCTCTCCATCAAAATATTGCACTCAAATCTAATACATAGAAATTGTTTCTACGTCTAATGTTTCTATATTAATGTAAGTGTCCATATATGCTATGCATTTAACTCAATTAGAATATTTACTTACAATAAGTTTTCAGTGAAGTGTTCAACACGTTCTAATGAAATAACCTTTCTATTGATCTTTTTATTTCCTGCGATTAAATTTTTTTGTGGTAATCCCTTAAAAACTATTGAAATGGGGTTTACTTTGGCACCAGTATACTCTACTACTGAAAGATAAGAGTAACAATGTAACTAAACGAAGATGAATTGGAACATCCCAAATCTCAATTTATAACTCTAATTTTTAAAGATAAATTACATTTTACTTGTTCATGTACTCACATGTTTTGTTTATATCTACTTTCACTTTCAATTATAAAAAGACTACTTCATTTTCTGTTTCTTTCATTTTTTTCAATGGTTCATCTATGAAAATAATGAAAGTAAAAAATATTTTTACTGATTCCTTATATAAACATTTAAAAATAAAAATTACAATAAAAATAAAATGACACCATATAATTCAAAGTATAAATAAAAACAAACCCAAAAGAAATATTTTCTTTTTCAAAATAAACTAACCCAAAAGTTGAAGTTGCTTTTACGCTCTCAATTTATAATACACTTATTCCATGCACTTTTGATGCCTCTATAGTTTCTAAAAATTAAATTGGGGAGCTGTAGCAGGAAAAGCCAAGGTGATAGGAACTCTACTTGGACTTGCTGGGGCATTGCTGCTCACATTTTATAAAGGAATAGAATTTGACATTTGGCCTTATCATATGAACCTTCTGAAACCACGTGAGAGCCAAGATGAGCAAATTGCTAACACTCTTCAAGAGGTGTTGGGGGTTCTGTGTGTCGCTGCAAGCTGCTTCTATTTCTCTTTTTGGCTCATCATTCAGGTGTGAACTCAGTTCCTTCGACCAATTAATTAACTAGTATTTATATATACTTGTTCACCAACTACTAATGATTAATTTAACCTCTTGTGATCATTTTATTTGTTTCTTGTCGTTGATCATTTTGTGTGGCACAGGCTAAGATAAGTCAAGAATACCCATGCTATATCACCAGCATGGCTTTGTTGAATACGATAGGAGCAATACAATCCGTTATCTTTGGTTTTTGTATTGAATTATTTGAACGAATGGAGACTCGGTTGGGACATCAGGCTCCTAACTTCAACCTTTTCGGTATGCCCCTTGTTAGTTAAAGCACCTTGTTGACTTGAGAACTACATGAATATACGAATTATGAAATGAACAATAAAGAAATTGGTTTGTTCATGCGACTTAATAATGTGTTATTTTAAGGGAATTATGGCCTCCGGAATAATGATTGTAATCATGGCATGGTGCGTACGGACAAAAGGACCTCTATTTGCGTCGGCTTTCAACCCTCTAATGCTTGTGATTGTGGCAATCGTTGCTTCTTTTACATTGGATGAGAAGTTATATTTAGGAAGGTATATACTAAACCTCTCTTTAGTTCAATTTATTTTTTAAAAAGGTAATATCTTCTTTTTTATCAATTTTTAAAAAACAAACGATTTCTCTAGTATCAGTCCTTGCCTATACGTAGTAAATTCACCTAAATATGAACATTACATATTCACGATTCTTTACTCTCTCTTTTTTTTTTTCATGATTTGATTTGATTTTGTTTGGTTGTCGTGTATATATATATATTATATAGTTTGCTTGGAGCAGTCCTGATTGTGTGTGGCCTATACGCGGTGTTATGGGGGTAAGAGCAAAGAAATGTAAAAACAGATTCATCAGTTGGAGACACCAGAAATCACCGAAGATTCCGAAGTTACAAGGCCGTTGTTAAATCCATGTTAGAGCACTGAGACGTAGCTCGTGATTTATGACCATGGCAACCACGGCCAAACCAGTACTATAAGGAATGCTTTTAATGGTAATCATGATTTGTAAGGGCCATGGTATTCACAATAATACTAGACAATGTGTGTGCTCTTAAAGAATAGAACTTTCTATCAAGTGTGAGGAAGTAGATGATATGTATGTGGTGTAGATACAAGCCAATTAATTTCCATTGCCATTGCTTAATGCTTTCTTAATTTATTTTAAAGAAAAAATACTTTATTGATTATTAACACATTTAAAATTGTTTATAATAATTAGATAAAGTTTACAAAAATATAAGAAAATTTAAAAAATTATTTTAATCAATAGTTTTTCTTAAGTTAAAATCAGACATTAAGTTCCTTTCTAGTATAAAGAGAATCAATATTCATTACAATAAAATATAGTTTTAGTAACATTTGAAAAATATCATTAAATTATATATAAAAAAATGTTACTAATATATCATGACAACATTTTATTAGATATTATGTAAACTTTATGTTGCTAAAAAATTTTAGCAACATTTTTATATATTAATGATAACATTTTAAACAAATGTTTCTATAGGCTTTTGGTAATATGTTTTTAATAAAAAAAACAACATTTTGAAAATGTAATTAATGTTTTGTAACATTAATTAATAATAGTAACATTTCTTTAAAATGTTATTATTAGTATGTAAAAATATTACTAAAAATCTTTATTAATATTTTTGTAAATGTTACTTGTAAAATGTTACAAAATATCTTATATGTAGTAGTGATTCTCTAAATAATAATAATTTGAACAGAAATTAATTCTAATAAATTCAATATTAATTATGGATTTGGATTGCATCTAATTATATTGTATGTAATTGAAAAATTAACAAATTAATACATTATTAATGGTGTTAATTGGATAATTAATTTAGTTTATCATGGGTAGAAGGATTCCTGGATTAAAAGACCCATTTTTTCCTTTGGAACCAAAGATGATCAAGAATACGTTGCCACGAAACTGTTGCTCCAAGTCTGGTTCTCACTGATGACTGATGTTTGAGAGCAGCCATTGATTGGTCCTTGGGCCACTGGAAGAAATGAGGATCAAGAAAATTGGAGTGAGTTGCTGTTCAAATTTTCTTTGCTACACTACAATCAAAAGGAGTGATCAAGCCAAGACACAAACAAAAAGAACAGAAGGTTTGGCCTATACCCAATCAATTACAGAAAAGGTACCCCTGACGAAAAAGAAAAAGGCCAAAACTACAAAGGTCCTGTAGCAGCATAAACAACCATAATATCTACCACAAAAACTAAAAAGGCAAAAGGCTACCAAATTAGCAAGCTAGCTAAAGTGGGAAGAATAGCCAAGGGGAGTAGCGTGTAAAAGAGCCAAAAGGCATTTCAAAATCTTCCTTCTGTGAGGTCTAATTTCACCGAGCACATGCACATGGCCATGTAATGTTATCCAGAAGCATTTCCATTCACTTAAGCCGAGATCACTAACATGGCAATTGAAAGCTGAGTCAAAGATTGCACTCTATTGTTAATAGGTATTATTTTTCTCATCTTTTAATTTTAAGATTATAAGCTATAAATTTAATTCAATTCTACATAATTAACTTATAAAGTATATACACTGATTTGAGTATAAGTGACTAAAATGGCGAAAAGAAATAGTGTATACCTTCCTAGGTATAGTTGCTCTTGTAATAAGAGGGAAGAAGCAATAGCCACGAGCACAAGGTTAAGGGGGTAGAAAACAAATGCATACTATGGACCTCTCTTCCGTACACACCATCTCATGGCAATATTCACTAATGCAGTGATCACGATTCCCTGCCACAAAATTTTAGTTTCATAATAATTGATTATTGGTATGATAAACAAGAAGGAACCTAAGAAATTTTGAAAACTCATTTGGTTCTGTGTAATTTGGTCTATATGGATGCACAGAAACCAATTCTACTTCTCATTCACACTTGAATAAAGAAGAGGCGGTAGAAATGATCAAGGTTAGGAGTTGGCTATGGATTGAAGCTCAATTGAAAACAAGATTTTGCCTTCCCGTGAATGGGGGTCAAACCCTATTTAAGTATGGCCTGTTATGATTTTTTATGAATACATTATGATGTAATTGAAACGATTATCTCTTGTATTCTACCTTTTTAACAATTTTTGTCTTATAAAAGAAATATTAGTTCACCACCAAACACTATGAAAGAGAAAAAAAAAGAAAAAAATATCAAAAAATGGATTGAAAATGAGATTAAAAAAAGTGATTCTTTATTCATAATTTTTAGACTTAAATATATTTTTAGTTCTTGAATATATTTTGATTTTAATTTATAAAACATTAGTTTTTGTTTTTGTTTTAAAATTTTAAATTATAAATTTTAATTTTTATAAAATAAAAAATTTTGATTTTAATTTTTATAAAATATTTTTTTTAATTTTAATCTCTCCAAAAATTTAAAATTATTATTTTTAGTTTTTAAAGTTCAAGTTAAAATAGATAAGTAACATTTAATTTTAAAATTTATACTTTTTTTAAATATTATATGTTCACACGAGTGTCACTTGAAATGATTATTTGATTTTACATTAAATACATAAATCAGTGTAACATCATAATTGAAAATAAAAATAAAAATTTAAATTTTTAAAAGATAAAAATTAAAAAATTATAAAGATTAAAATAAAAACTCTCAATCATTATGCAGATATAAAAATACATACAAACCTAATTTTTATTATGAATTTGTAGTACCGAATAAAGTGCCGCGAGAAGCCTAATACCCGAACCCATCTTTCATTGATTCCAATCTTTCTCAACACAGAGGGCATAGATTGTGGTTTGTATTGTCCCTATTAAGTTCATCAACGATGTACTTGAGTGATGTCTTGGGTATTCCTTACTCAGCTTAGCCTATTGCAGACATATATAAGGATCAAGGGCAAAAGGTATCCCATGTCAAAATACAGTAAACAGACATCCATGATATATGTAACATGTGTTTTCTTTTTTTGTACTAATATGATAATGGTGAAGTTTTTACAGTAAACAGACATACATGATATATGTAACATGCGTACTGATAAAAATAAGGAAAAAACTTACAGTTTCATAGAAGCTGAATATGTTCTTCAATTAAATTGAAGTTTTATCTCAATAATATACGAATAAAATTTGTATTAAAAGATTATACAGATAAAATTCTAATTCTAATTTAATAACAACACAAACAATAATACTTATAAAACTGGATGTAAGTTTTGTCTTAAAAACAATAGGATACCAACCTGAATGATGAGCCATATTGAAAAACTGAAGCAACATCGAATGCCACTTAAACACCTATCCATTCTTTTCTCCTTGACTATTGTTCTTGTTATGCAAAAGATTAATGTGAATATTCTTCCAAATATTAATTTCTACCCTTTTGAGAAAGGACAGCAGCAGTGACCCGCTAACTCCTATTATCGTTCCCAACACCTTCGCGTTCCCTGCTGCGCTTCTCACATTTAACTTTTCGTAGCTACAAAAACACATGAGTGATGCAATTAGTTCAGCAATATATAAATTCTGTTCAATGGAAAAAAAAAAAAGAGCACATGAGTACGTACCCGCACAAGATGGAGAGGATGAAAGTGATCGCAGGAACCATATTAATAGTAGCGCTAGCATATGTAGCTGATACCAATGCCAACGCGGTGAAATAAAGATTTTGGAATAAACTTCCACTTTTTATATTATCAACAAACATATATATAAGTTTTGCTAATAACTTCAATTTTGAATTAAAATTGTCGCACAATTGCGTTAATAATAATAAAAAAGATTCAGGGCAAGGGGTGAAGATGGAATAGTTTAACATCAACCATACCCAAATATGCCGCAAAAAAATGTCATCAAAAGCACCCTCCTTGTCAACTTTGGTCTGTTCTTTCTGTATTATTTGTCAAAACAGAAATAAAATAAAAAAAAAAAGCAATCAATTTGACTTTAGCTATATATTATGTAATAATTCTACTAGCATGGGTCAAATAATTAGCACATATTATGTTCTCAAGATTGGGAAAGAAAACAAGTTACGGGGCTGTGAATTAACCTTTCGAAAATAAAAGCAAGAGAAAATGAGATAGCAGCTCCGAAAATTTGACGGTAGGCAGTGACTACTGTAACGCTCATTCCATCATTTATGGCCAGTTTGATAAGCACATTATTACAACAATATGCAACCTGTACCAACAGCATCAGTAAAGGAGGCTTCAATTCTTGCACTATTTTCAATATACGATTCATCGTTACTTGGCTGTTGCAAATTGGTTTGAGTGTGAAGAATGAAAGATAGGGAAATATATGTATGGAGGTTATAGTCCAACAAAGGCATATATGTCTTCGTATGCATCGCTTAATACTTACTTAGCCTTTCATTTCATCTCAACCCTCCTTGAGTAAAAATTGAGATAATTAATTAAACTGAAACAATTTTGTAACAATACACGCCCTTGATGAAATTACACAGCTCATTCTAAATTGTATAATTGATAATCAATTATATATAGTATCATTAAATGTTTTTTTTTTGTATTTGATAAAAAATATGATAATTATTATAGTAATTTCTTTATCTAAGTAATTTTACCAATATAAAATATATAAATTTAGATATAGAATATGATTATCTTCTATATGAATTAATTCCATACGTATCTATGCATCTCATAGAAATAGATTAAGAAAATGTAACTCTACAAATAAAAGTTTGTCAAAAAGAGAATGGACATCTAATTTAATCACAAATTATATTTTTTCTTTTTTTCCTTTTACTATTAAAAGTTTAGATGATAAAACTAAACAGGTCAATAAATAAAAAACTATCCATTATTATTCTTTTATTCAATAAATTAAATAATTAAAGTGACGAAGGATGAATATAATAAAAAATTATTTAATATGATGTAAAAAATATCTCTCTTTCCTAACTCACCTAATAAGGAAGAAAATGAATAATTCATGCTTACCAAAGATCTTGAACTTAGATCCTTTTTATCACAAAAAAGTAGAGAGTGAAAGAAAAGAAGATGAAAAAACAAATAGTCTTTTTTATTTGTCTCTTTAATGAATACCAAATTAGAAAATTAATTTATATACATATGCACATACGTTACACCACATACGTCACACAAATTAGAAATGTATATTAAAATTAAAAATGACAATTCAGAAATAAATTTGAACATGAAATATATAAGAAAGAAAATTAAAATTGATTTTACAAAATAAGATATTTTCATAGTGAAATTTAAAAATGTGTTAGATGGTTTATATTTATAACATAGCTTTGTTGGTATGAATTTCATCGTACATAAATTTACAAAATTTGAAATTGAGCAGTTTATTTTGTTTATATGCAAAAGTAAATATTATTGATAATATGTAACTAGGTATTGCACAAATTATGTCAAAACGCTGGTCACCAAAAAGTTTACATAAACTCAATATTTTACACATGAGAGCAGATAAGCCTAAAAAGCATTATCTAATATCTTATGTTTTCTTAATTTTAATATACATAAAAGTTAGAAAATATGACGTAATTATTTGGAATATTTTTTGTTCAAATTAAGAGTAATAAAGAATATTTAAAAATAATATTTAAAACTTTTAATTATGCACTAATGATTAGTGTAATTCAATAAATTCTCTTAAATAATTTACATATTTAATAATACTTTAAGCATTTTTTTTATTAAAAGCATACATATTTCATAGTTATCTTAATTAATTCAAGAGTTACCTTAATTATATACAATTAATAATTATATTAATTACCATAGTTAATCATAAATACTATAATTAATATAATGATGTCTTTTATCAATAAAATAAAATAAAATTTTAATGAAATTTAATATAAGCTAAAACGTGTACTCATAGATCATAGGTAAATGTTAAAGTGTTTAATGTAAGTTTTAGAGAAATTAAAAATTATTTAAATATTATTATATTAATTAAAAAAATATTTAATAGAAAACACCATGACAATACAATATAAATTAAAATATTAAAATATGAATAATAAGTAATATATAAAAGTTATATAAATTTATAAATATAAATAAATTATCAAATAATTGTCTACTTTATTTTTGTAAGATACATAGATAAGAAAAAGTTACATCCTTCAGTATCATAAAATTTCAACAATTACATATGTTTAAACTGAAGTTTTCAAACTTCAATTTGAATTAAACTTAAGTTTATAAATTGAATTTATACAATATTGTTTCTACAAAATTGAATTTGCAGGAAAAAAATTAATGTGCAAATATATTTTTAAGGATAACTAAACATATCACAAACTTAAGTTTACACTTCATAAATACATTCAACATCCAAAAATATTTTTGAAATGATTAATCATCCTATTGTTTCAATTTTTGTTAATAAAAGCATTAATAATGAAAATATATAGTAATAATAATATCAATAACAGTAGTTATTCAGCAATCTTTGTTGTCAATTAGTAAAGAAATAATAAAAGTATTAAATAAATAATAATAGTAGTATTTAAATAGTGTTTTAATTAATTTAAGCCTTATTTTAATTTAAATTAGATTGTATATTAAAATTCTTTGTATATTAATAATTTAACTCTAGTATGCTAGGAGAAAAATATGTAATACTCCTCATTTGTCACACATGAATGACAATTCATGAATTCATAAATACGTATAATTTGCACCTAAATATATGAA
Organism: Pachyrhizus erosus; assembly: GCA_026544285.1. NCBI lineage: Eukaryota > Viridiplantae > Streptophyta > Magnoliopsida > Fabales > Fabaceae > Pachyrhizus > Pachyrhizus erosus. The sequence goes on along the minus strand of JAMLFT010003105.1, from coordinate 138 downwards.
AATAATATTGCAATCTCAAATTTTAAATATTTTATATAGACTGTGGATATGTGTATTACACAAGTGAATTATGGAAGGACTAATTTTTTATATGTATAAAAAATATATTAATATTTTTTTATTAAAAATATCTAAAAT
>JAMLFT010003104.1:0-23034 GCA_026544285.1 Pachyrhizus erosus | reverse complement strand
GTGTGCTCTTCCGATCTAATATTTATTTATATATATATATAAACAACAATATTAGTAAATATATTTAAAATATTTTTAAAATTAATTATATCTTCATAATCAGTCATAAGTATATATTTAAATATATAATCTGTTATATAACAGATTTTTCTTAACTAATTACGATATAATAACCATTTATCACATATTTCTTATTATTAAATCGAAGTAGTTCTCCATCCTTCGTTTCCCGCTCTTTTTGCATGTAAAATTTCCGTTTTTTCTGCATGCTAAAATATTTACATATGTAGCCTTCGTGATTCGACTGATTCAGTGTTTCAAGGTGATATCTCTCCAAGTTTACATGCATAATTGAATGTGTTTATCATTTTAAAAAAATCTAATATAAAAGTCCTGCTTCATATCCCATTAATTTCGAATCTCTTTGTATTCCTCATTTAATATACACGCGTTTTAACAGTTGTATTCTGCTACCTCCATAAGTAAAGTCTTTTTTAACGTATTACACCCATAATAAATAAGGAATGTTATGATCCAATCATAGAGAAGGAATATTAGTAATCTGTACGGATTACTGGAAAGTACTTATTGATATTCAAAACGCATGATTTAATAAAAGCAATGTTATGGGGAATCCATCAACTCTGTACAGAAATCTAAAACGTATATGAATGCATCAGACTCCCCATTATATATACAACCTAGACTCTGTTTATCTCCTTATTCAAAAAATCATTTCAAACTTTGATCAGGTTGTCTGAAAGTGTAGAATGGTGAAACGGATTACATTAATTGATAATGTTTTGCCTGTAAGGATTCAATTCAAGATGAATGTTAGATTACCTCGGCTGCGGCTAATTCCATGATTTAAAAATCCTTCTGAAATGAATAGCATTGAAATGTTGTTGCTTGATGAAAAGGTATTTTCTCATATATGACATTCAGTTTTTATGCTAAGAATGTTTCTTAATTTCTTACATGTTTTCGTTTTTTTATATGCAGTGTGGATTGATACATTCTACTGTCAAAGAAGTCCATGTAAATCAATTCAGGGATATACTCAAAGAAGGGGATTCTTATTTAATTGAAAATTTTTTGGTTGCCAAAAATTATTATAAATTTAGAACCAGTACTCACAAATTCAAACTGAATTTTTTGGGTATATCTGTGGTTAAAAAAATTCGGATGACCATATTTTAACATATCACTTCGATTTTATCTTGTTCTCTAACATACTCGCATCAAATAACTTATTTTTTACATCGAACAATTCTTAAGATTTTATTAGTAAGATTTAAATTTTATCTTTCAATTATCTTCAATGTTAAATGGGCGACATATTATGTATTTAAATTTTAAAAAAATTAAAACCGTAAAAATGTTAAGTAGTAACGAAATATTAAGACATTAATTTTTTTTTCATTAGTGAACTGACAAAATTTATTATGTTCATGTTTCTATTATTATTCTTACTCTTATTGGTTTAATTGAAGTGGAAGATGTCATCAACTAATTCTTTATTCTTCTTTATTTAGTAACTTTTGACTCAACTTAACATAACTAATGTATATGCATTTAACTCTGCAAATATCGCTTAAAATATTAACGTGATTAAATCATACAAGTCTCAAACCAAAACATTGATATCTATTTAGTTTTTTTTTTCAATTACAATCTCTTTATTTATAAGCCTTTATATTAGGAAATATATATATTTTTATTTTGGAATCTTATACGAAAATTTAAAACGACTTAATATAGCCTGTTCTCAACATATGTATTTATGTAAGAAATGGTTGATAAGACATTCATATTTCTCGTTTTTCACCGTGCCTTACAGACGTGGCGGCCTCTTGAGTCAGATTTAACACATGAAAAATGGCTTATTCTTTGACATTTGAAGACGATCAAAAGTATCATAGTCCTTTGAAAAGATGTCGACATTCGTCCTGTATTTTTAAGCATTTGAATTTTAATTTTTCATTAGCATTTGTTACTGAATTTTTTAAATCTTATTTCATGATATAAAATTTTGAATTGTCTGGTTAAACTTCATTAAGAAAAATTGACGTTGTTATGGAAAAAAATTAGGAGAGTTATTTCACTGAAAGGAGTAAGAAAATAGCAGAATTTTATGGGTTCAATGATGACGTTTGGCTTCAACTTATTTGTTTGAACTCAGATTATTTTCTACAACAGATTTTTCCACAAAGTTAAAAACCCAGATGGAGAAAATGGATTTTCCATTCAAAAAATAAAAGTTGCTACCGAAGTTGTTCATTTGAATTTTATGCATGTTTTGCTCAAGAAATTGATTTCATCTGAAGTGTCTTCAGATCATATGATATGCAAATATTATATTTCTCTTGCAAATCTCTAATCGAGTTTTATTTTATTTTATTTCATTTTTTTATTACATTTCTTCATTTGATTTTGTATTTTTGTATGCAATATTTGGCCTTTGGTTTTTGTCAACTTGCTTTTACCATGAGCGCTGAAATCATTCAATTACTTGATAATAATGGGAACAAATCACCTTGCAAATATGGGAATCTGATCTTCCAATTTACTGTTGTATTAGCGGGGGATGTCATATGTGTTGCAAAGCTAACAATTTTAAAGGAGATTGTTTAAAATTTTCAGTAACTCAAAGTCATACAGATAAAGTATTTTGTAATTTAGTTTAAGTATATTCATTTTTATAATATGTGCCTTCCCTTTTCTCAATGTATGAGATCATATTATTCTCAACGTATTTCTTGCTTATTAATTGAAATTATTTTCAACAAATTTTCTTTAATTCCTGTTACAGTTACATAAGTCTATTTGTATTTTAAATTCATAAAATTATATCATTCTTTAATTGTTATAAAATTTAAATACAAATTAATTATTATAAATAAATACTATACTTAAGGAACAAATATTTAAGATATTTAAAAGAAATCCGTGCATCATACTGAAAGCGTGACTAGTTTGTTATTAAATGTTTATAGTTTGGATATTCTTATAACTTAACCACGGATAATCCTAATCTGAGTATTTTAATATAATTTTATTATAATCAATTATCTTCATGTTAAAATTAGTATATAAATAAATAAATAAATAAATTTAGCATCTTATTTATATTGATGTAAGATTTAGGTTGGTGTGATCAAATCAACTCTAAACCTTCATGGATGCAGGTCTTTGAAGGATTACGTAGTAAAACTAGTCCCATGTTAACTTAAAAAGTCAAATTTTAATTTTTAGTCCTAAACCTTCAAGAATCCAGGTCTTTGAAGGATTACCTAATAAAACCAGTCCCATATGAAAAGTAAAAATTGAATTTGTTTGCTTTTGTTGTTTTTTTTTTTGTTTATCTATATAAATGAGCTCTGATTAAATAGGTTTGATTAATCTATTATTTTGAATTTTTACATCATTCTTGATGATTTGAATTTCATTTTTAATTAGACCCTAGGTAAAATGTGGACAAAATGTTCTTATTTCTTGAAAAATTATAGGACTTATTCAAAGATTAAGTACATGACTTATTTAAAAATGTTTTAATTAAATTGTAGATGCTTAAATTATTTAAGTATTTTTATATATGACCCTTGCATTTTAATATAATTTAATATTACTCCGTATAAGTTTGACGGAATCCTAATGAATATTGGTCAAAGAATTCAGTTAAAATTGATTTTTAAGTTTAGGTTCATAACTACGAACCTCTTAAGTGTAAGAATTTATTTTAAAAATATCAAGTATTTCAGTCATTAATATATTAATTTTACAAGAAAAATAATTCCTTAATAGTTTAACTTATTTAGTAAACCTTCAGGATAGTTTTCGAAATTGTATGTGTTGGACATTTAGTCGCTAAAGTTTTTTGTTTTTGGTAGTCGTTGATTTTTCAAAAGATGAAATAGCAATCATTTTAGTTCTTTCGATTTATTTTTCAACATTACGTTAGAAACAACAAAAGTGAATGTTATTTTACAGAATAATAGACTAAAAATTTATTTTAGAAATATTTTGAACTAAAATGTTTGATTTATATGTTATCGTAGACTAAGTTACATGTTTACGCCATTTACGTGTTACTTCATTCATGATTCATGTACTCATGATTATGCTTATTTTTGTTGCTTTGTTTTTAAAAATTAGAAACTTATGCAAGTTGCATTCATGACTAACATTTTTAGGATTGCTAGATGAACAAAATCTAAAGGATAAACTTGAATAACTCAATAAAATATGTTGGCTATTTCTGCCAAATTGAAGAAAAAACTTAACTTGGGTTGAACCTGTCTAATTTTGCCACAAGTTTGACCATTGCACAATAAATACTATAGCTTTTAGAATTTTGTTTTGAAATTTTCTTAAATATTATTTTAAATAATAAGTAACTTTAATCCATTTATTACGAATTAGTTGTTTATGTTTTTAACTCAAGTCAATTAATCTATGAACAAGCTATTATTCTAATTTTTAAACTATATTAACTTATAAAACATCTTTTTGTCAGATTACTTTTCTCTTTCAAAACGTAAGCAACAAGAGTGAGTCACCTGGTCTATCCGAAATGCTCAATCGGTTACATGGTGCTTTCTCATTTTTGCTTGACGAAGAAGTTTTGGTTACGATTGGTTTTGCTGCCATTGCTGTCTATCATACTGTTCAAAAAGAAACTTACTCCTTATATTAATTACTGGTACACAATCTTGTCACTTAAATATAGGTTAGAAATTCGATTCTTAAATCTTTTAAGGATGAGATTAGTCTTTAACTTCGACTGATGATTAATTATTTTAAAAAAAAAGGAAACACTATTTGTTCTTGATAAATCCAGAGCAAATACAGCATATTATAATTTTGGCTAATTTTAGGATCTAAACATCTTTTTAAATATCAAATCTCAATAAATACTTTTTGCGGAGATTGAGTCCATGATTAAAGTGGTTTGCTTCTTCGTTCATTTTTCCCCCCCTTCTTTTTTCTTAATTTTCATGGAACAATTTAGGGACTTATTTTTAGTTCTATAATGTGCAATTAAAATTTAACTTTTTTAAATTTAACTATCAAACTTAAATAACCAAAATTAAAATCAGATTATAAGTCGAATCTAAATCCAATATTCAAATAAATTTTGTAAACCAAAAAACTACAATATTTGTTATTAATTTTTTATTTTTTATTTTTTTATTTAAAAAAGTATGTACCTTGATTCATCTCTATTTTAATTTCTTTTAATTTACAAGTAAAATAAATTGGATCAAAATATATTAAATAAAAAAGCCATTTTTTTCTCTCTTAACCCAACTTACATGGTGTAATTTTAGTGATACTTTAAATGACACGAGTTTTACATTGATTAGTTGAACACTGTATTCAATGTTTATGTATCAAATTGTTTTAAAAGTTTTCAAAGTGGCCAGTAAAAAACATGAACTGGTATGTGTATGACTTTCAAAGTTGTGGTTTTGTCAGCATTATTCTAAATTTTAAGTCTCAATTTGACCCATTTCTTATACATATGATGTAAATCCAAAAAATATGAACAATAAATAGGTTTAATTACATATTTTACTGGTCAATAATTATAATTTTTATTATTTAATTTTTGTTATCATCATGTTTTTAATTTTCACATATTTTATTATGTATTTTTTTTAATTTTTACACACTTAACTATTATATTAATAATAAAATGATATCATTTTAAAAGACGTATTAATATTTCGTTGTATATTTAATGAATTTATAAATATATAAAAATTATAAAATACAATAATAAAATACATAAAAAATATTTAAAAATTTATAAAATAATAATAATTAAGTGATAAAATCTATAATAAAGTCTAATAATATATGATTTAGACTTAGTATTAAACAAAGAATTTGATTAATGCTTTTTTTATAACCTTACAATATGACCGTTTTGTTGTTAACATTACAATGTAATTTTAAATAACATTTTAATAATCAATTATATATGTAAATGAAAATTTATTTACAAAGTCTAAAAACTAACGTTACAAAACTTTTTAATTAACGTTTTGTGGAAATTTTAATTAACGTTCTCATACAAGATTTTATCTTTATTTGACTTTCATTCATATTACTTAAAATTTTATTTTTTTTTATTATCACTGCAACAAAAATAAACAGTTTTGAAATAAAAATTATTAATAAAACTTTTTATTGAATTCTGAATGAAATGAGAGAATGAAATGGAATGAGAAAAAAAGTAAAAAATAGATATTTAGTTAAAAAAAATAATGTGAAAAATATATTTAAATTAAAAAATTTTAATAGATAAAAGAAAGGAAAATAATTAATATTAAAAAATATATTATTATTTATTTATTATTAATTATTATTATTGTTATTATTTATTATGTGTAAACTAACTTCACACTAATTTTAAAAATTAATATAAATATTTTTTAAAATTATCTTTAATTAAAATTTAATAATAAAAATAAAAAATGTTATTAAAAATAGAACATTAATTAAATAAAAAATATCTAAAAATAATTTTATTAAATATAATAAAATTAATTAAATTTATTTATATTTAAAACTAAAATATGTGTAATTTTTATTGCTTGATATTTAAAAAAGTACGTAACAAACCCTAAAATATAAAAATGAAGAAAACATTTTTCACATCCACTTTCTATACTTGAAGGTTGTAATATTTGTTTTTACAAAAAGATTTTTCTTGTATAGAAAAATATATTTAAAGTTGGGAAGTGAGAAAAGGATGGGAATTGTGGATAAAGAGGTGTAGCAGTTACAGGAAGGCAATTGCAATGGCCACCATTCTACCGCTAACCAACGTTCACTTTGTTTCCTTCAATGGTCATCACAGCTCTCCCTCTACCACTTTCCCCAAGTAAGTTCTTTTCCTCATTTTTTTGTTACCACCAAAATACACTCCGTCTTTTTCCCCACCCTCCCCTCCTTTCTGTAAATTCGTTATTGATGCTTATATCCAACCTCTCAAATTCTAATTTATTCGTTGACTATATGTTCGGTAACGGAAGGTTCTCCAACATGTATCTTACTTGCTTCTGATTTACGTCAAGCAGAATATCAAATAATTTGTTTAACCTAATCCAAGGTATTAGGAATTATGATTTTCCAAGTCTTTAATTAGACCTAAGGTCTTGAGCAGATACGTCACTTTATATCTGTCTTTGATTCTTATATATTAAAAAAAAGAATTAGCACCAGATGATTTATTTCCATAGGTTTCATAACAAGACTTCAGTTGTAAATGAAATTAAACCCTTATTTTGAGGTTGCAAGAATACTGTTGAGGATTTGGAGGATTGCAACTGCAAAATGCCTTAGGGATTTCATTATCGTAATAAGTAAAATAGAATTGATGTGATACGGATAAAAATCATGCAGAGGAATGCAGGGTTAGAGCATGAGAGAGTTCAGTCTATTGGCCTATTCTAATAGGTAATTGATGGATTTTCTTCATGCTTGAAGGAGAATCTGCACAACAAACCTGTGGGATGACAACTTCGTTTTGTCATTGATGTTTAATGAGATTATACTACTTTTTATAGGTGGGGATGGAGAAAAGAGAAAGATGCAAACATAGTTGCCAATAGAACCCGAGGTCAAGCATTTCAAGTCCTGGTAAATCCTAATTATGCATCAAGTGAAGATTTCCTTGTTCATAGTGTGTTGTTCGTTGTCTGTTGAAAATAATTTATAAAACTATTCAGATGGGATGCTTCTTTGTTATGTTTAATTTATGTAATATTGTTGGGAGCTTTCAAGTTATAGGTAGGATTTCCTCTGATGGTTATCAGTTTATGTTGTTTTCCTGCATTTTGTACATATACTATCTTCTATGGTTCTATCTTATGGTGTATACATCTACTGACATAAAAATACAAATGCAGAGGTAGTAAATTGAAAACTCAATGAGGATGGCAGGTTATGGAAAAGGTATAGCATGTTTGTGAAATCTGTGGGAGTTGTACCTATAAAAGGAATTAAAAGAAGACTAAATATGGTGAAGAAAAACCTACATTGCATAAACAAATAGTCTAAATGCAGTATAATGGATTGCGACTTCTTAGTATACCTGAGTCATGATTACCTGATATATGCTAAACATAATTACTTCACGTAGAGGAATTGACAATAAAACTTTATTCTCAGATTGAAAACATTCCTACATCTTAATACGATATTATTACTTCCGATAATATCGTATGTACTTATAATTATAATATTCCTGTCTCAATGTTGTTTTACAAAATCCATAATCATTACCAGTTGGATGTGTATAATTGAAATCTGGCTTCATTGCTGCCTTCTGGGCATTCTATGAGAAAATAAGGCATGCTACCTTCTTGTGACATAATATTTATGAATTTCAATATACTTTTTGTTTCTTTTCTTTTAATGCCATAAACCAATTATTATAAGTTACTTCCTTCTCTTGCTAAAACATTGTTTCTTTTGACTATTTAGCTTATGTTAATAAATCATGTGTTTCCATATTTTCCTGGGTTACATTTTTTTTGCTCCATCTGTGTAAAATTTTACCTTCTCTAGTTGACATTTCAGTTTCAATCCTTTTAATGAGGTCTACAACCTTTATAACTTATATTTATAATTACACAGGTAGCTTCTGGAAAGGAAGGTTCAAAAGATGATGTGGTCATGGTTGATCCTGTGGAAGCCAAACGACTGGCTGCCAAACAAATGGAAAGAATTAAAGCAAAAGAGAAACTCAAGGTGAAAGCAGTCTTATGTTTGAATTTGAATCACATATAATTTCAGGTTATTGTCTTTTATTATAGAATTATACAAGAAGTTTGAAAGTCAGTTTCCTTCCCTTTAATTGTCAGTTAGGACAGAAGGAAACTGAGCATACTCTAATGAAACCCAGTTCCTCAATTTACTAAAAATTTGACCAACTTAATGTTGTGACTGCAGAGAAGACGCCAAATTGAGGCAATTAACGGAGCATGGGCAATGATTGGTCTCACGGCTGGCCTGGTCATTGAAGGTCAAACTGGAAAAAGTATTCTGACTCAGGTGAAATTTGGAAATGTTTCTTTTTACATGTTCTAGTGTCATACACGTGAAACTACACGAGCTCAAGTAAACACATGCATACGTGAGGGCATTCTAAAATCCGGACATGGGACACCTAATGGAAAGTATAAGGCTCTTCTAAAATGAGTTTGTCTCTAATATAAGCAAGCAAGGGAAGTGCATCATGATTTAATCCTACTAAAATTGAAGGGTGGATACACCTCTACTTTCCAAAAGACAAAACTTACATACAATTTCTCACATTTTCATCATTAATTTCTTGCATCCAACAATAACATGTGGACATTTTTTGCAACATTAAATAGTTTCCATTAAAAGTACGTTTTGGAATTTTTAAAAAATGCCTACATGTCAATGTTCCATTAGTGAACTTCTGGCCAAGGATATAAGAAACTTGATCAAAGTTGTATCCTTTTTCAGATGGGAAATTTGATATATGAATTTTATTACATTCATTTGGCTGAATAAATCCTGTTTGCTATAGTGATGCCTTTACTTTTTTTTTCCCCAGCTGCAAGACTACTTGGGTGCAATTGTTAGTTTTTTTGTGAGGTAGACTTCTTCCAAGAGGTCCATGGATACAAATTAAGGACTCCCGATTCTTTCTCACATTCTTTGTAATTATATCTGTTAAAAGTATACCAACGAGGTTTTTCTTCATATACCAAGCCATACAATTTTCACTATTCAATTTTCGTTGTTACCGGGTAATGCTACATATGTAACATAATTTTACAAAATAATTGAGCTGCTAGCCAATTTATGTTGTATGATACCGATGTTTGTGTACTGATTGTTTTTCCCTGGTCTGCCAGCATTTATTGTTAAATTCTTGACACATTTTCTTTCCTTAATCAGGAGACTAATTCTATTCATTGAGGGTTGCTAGTCTTAATGATCACCGCGGCACACAACTCCTTGTATGGTCTCAAAACTAATTAAAATTAAACTATGTCAGGTGCTTCCAGTTTTAGTTATGTCAGTTGGTGACCTCATAACTAGCAAAACTCCATAAGTGTTTTTGGGTTTATAAGGGAACTAACTATTAAACAAGATATTAGGATCAATCCCGTATTCTTCCCGCTGCACAAAAAGGCTATAGAATAGTGCATGTGACGTTTTGAATTGTCAATTTTGAAATAAGGTATTGCAATGGATATATTCTTGTATGCTATGATTGTTTAATGTCTATCTATATGTAAGATTTTCGATTGAGCTAGGATGAGTTGCGAGTTATAGATCCAGGCAGAGCCGTAATATATGCTAGTGTAGCACTGCAGTGTTTTTCTCTTCAACTTTTACTAATAAAGGTGAAAGAAAATATGCTATTCTTTGAGCAAGCGCGAACGGGGATTTTTCAATGAATTGCCAGTAGATCTGGGAAGAATCAGACTACACTGCTTTCAGAAAGGCTTTAGAATACGAGTTTAATGGCTATTATATTTGAAAATCTTTGGATGCGCAAAACGTATACATGTTTACCCCCATAGAAGTGATGCATTAAAGGGGGGAACAGAGAGACATTCGTGATCGAGTTTTGTGAGGTTTGTAGGAGAAATTCTGTGCAGAAGCAGCGGAATTTAGGAGTCTTTGGGGTATTCTTTGCACATAGGGTGTCTATAAAAATGGCCCAAATATTAGGAAATTGCAGATGGACATTGGACCAAGAATTCAGGGACGGATTCACATTTGAGTGTGGGGCCAGCTGCCCCACAAATTTATTAAAAAAAAAACAGCTACCCCACAATATATATATATAGACAGAGAGAAAGGAAAAATCAAAATTTTCTCTATTTTTATCATTATTTTTTTTAAAATTTAATAATTAAAATTACTTATTCATTAGAATTATTAAATTTCAAAAAATAAAAGATAATGATTCTCTTCTCTCTATATATAGAGACATCATCACAATGCAAAATATATGAACAATAACAATTTGACACACGCACTGATCTAATAAGCTAAGCTCTGTCCTCTAGTTTTCTGAATTAATTGCTGAATAACACCCATTCGTAAGTTTTTTTGTTGAATATTTGGTTTAACCTCTAAAAACCCAAAATTGTGTTGAGTTAAAATGAAATAATCCAAAACTATATAATGTAGAGGGGTAGTTGAATTGTGCTTTCTTTTCAACGCCCAATAGGCCTGAAACTATCCAAACTTTAACCTGCTCGACAATTCAAACACAAAGAAGCTCATCCAGTCCTGGTGACGGTACTTCAATTACACGGTTTTAGTCGTATTAGAGTACTAGACAACTAGGCTATTAGCATGTTAATCATTGTTGAAGAAAAATAATTCTAAATGATAGGAAAGAGTTTTGATGAAATTTATTCATAATTGAATATTATATATTCATAACAACTTTATTGCAAAAAGTTGTATGTCAAACGGTGCTGCTTTTTAAAGAAGAAGAAATAATGAAGAATTCAAGATTTTGTTCCTTCTTGTTTGTTTTGTTCCAAACCTCGAAAGATTTCCTCCATCCACTAAGACCAATTATTTAGTATTAAAATTTAAACTTAGTTGGGTCTCTTTCAGACAAAAATTTGCTTATTGGATAAGAATGTATTGTCATCATAATAATCTGAACGCCGAATATTTATTAAGTTTGTTCTCGGAACCGGTAATAACGAGGAAAATGTCCACCAATGCCATGGAAAGTTGCTAGTTTTGCTCTAGAAAGTAAGTCAAAGTAAACAATGCATTTTTAAGTTCTGATGCAACAATGCATTTATTACCCCCTTTTTTTTTCCTACATTTTAAACACCAAATACTCGAGTGAGTTGTAAAACATGTATTATTTATTAATATTTAGTAAATTTCATAACTATTTATAATAAACTTAACAATCACTGAATATTAACGAGTCTTGATAGTTATAATATCATTATAGATAACATGTACATTTTTAGTTGAGAATTTTAACATTACACTTTGCAACAATTCTAAAAAATAATAATTAAGTGATCTATGTATTCATCAAAGGAACGAAACAAATAAAATTTTTAAAAATAAAATATAGTATTAAATTAATAAAAAAAGTTAATCGTATTCATAATCATATCTCTTGGTTTGAGCATTCTTGATGATATGTTGAGTTAAGAATTTTAGTTATCTATGATTAAAGATTTCCATAATTTTAAGTTATCTGAGAAGAATAAAATGATTCATATTTTATTATGTTAAATCAAAGTTAAGACACACATTTAAAATCTAAATTATTTTATTTTCATTTGACAATTATAAATACAGTAAATGTATATGATAGGTTAATCTTGTTAATAAAGATGATTTATGTTAAATTGAATCAATCTATTAACATGCTTTATTTATTTTTATTATTGTTAATATCATAAATAAAAATTTTATTATTGTAGGTATTATTAATGTCCATTTTAAAGTTAACATTTTGTGCACATCGAGTTTTATTTTTAATTTTAATACTTGTTTATTGTTATAATGCACTCTATTTTATTTCTTTTATTAAGTATTATATTTTGCTAAATGAATATGATAATATTTTTTTTTTTAATTTTAGTTTATAGGCACTAAAAATTATTGTATTAACTTGTTATATAAAGTTAATTTATTTTTTGATGATTTTATTTTTTTTATTTTAAAAAATGTGTTGCCTATGGATTAACCCATTTAACTTGCAATTCTCCAAGGATTAGGTTAGGTTGCAAAATTTTGTCCTACCATTATTGGGTGAGATTGTTTTATAAATAAACAAGGTTTCATTCTATATATTCAATCAAGTTTCATAACATGGTTTATATTATTTTTTGGATGAAAATTATTTATCTTTTTTAAACAAGTGATCTTGAGTTATCGTGATCATGTTCTAGGAAATTGTTAATAAGTAGTGTCCATGGTGGGAAACTTTATTGTTTTTCATAGATGATGCCCAAATGATGTACTTGAGTCCTTATAGTGCATACAAAATTAGTGTATTTCTAGTTCTGAAAAGGGTGAGAATACAAGTCCAATGAATGAAGAGAGATAACTAAAAAGGTACTTTAACATTTAAATCAATATATGATGTAATATAAGTCTACTTGATCATGCATGAGATGTCTCTTTTAAAGGATTCAGATACAAATAAGTCATAAATATACATTTATTATATAAATCTAGCATGAGATGAGTCTCTCAATTTTGAATATCATAAAAATTCTTAATATGAAATACATAACTTGAATTTTTTGTTCTAATAGATCTTAGATAATTGTTTGGTTCAAAAAAGATGTAAGGCAAGTCATATTAAATTATGTTCTATTATATTGGATTAGCAAAATAAACCTAGAATCACATATCATTGTGAATTATTTTCATAAATGTATTTTAATAAAAATATTATTTTATCATTTATCAAGTGAAAATATCTAGGTTTACAATGACACCAATCACCTTTCTTACAAATTTTAGTTTGTTGAGGGAGGAACTTTGCATTCCCTCAATACTTATTTATGTTATTTGAACATTAGTATTTTTTAAACTTTAATATTTTATTAATAAATTAAGATAAATGAGTGTATATAAATATGTATTTCTTGATTTAGTGGTTGATAATAATGTAAAGAAAATAATTTGGGAATACCATTATTAAATATCAAATTGAGCCTTGAAAATGAAACTAACTCCTAGATTGCATACTAACATTCATTTTTTGACTCTGTGTACTGTGTGACAATTTTAGTGTTCCTAAAAAAAATACAAAATAACAAAAATTAACTTATTAGCTCATCACTCTAGTCTAGTTGTTGGTCCAATATAAGGCCCAAGAGGATCCTAAGTATTCTTTTTTTATTTTTTGTAAGTATTCATTGTTCTAATTTAAAAATTCATATTGAAATTTCATCAAATTTTTGAAAAATTGAAAAATATAGATGATGTCACTCAACTCTTGATTATATTTTTCTAAAGTTCATGATCATAACACAAATTAGTCAAGGTTGTATATTTAAGGAGAGAATAACCTATACACATTTTGTAATCTTAATTTTATAATGATGGAAATAAGCAAGAATTTTCTCAAGTTAGATAGATGAAGAATAGTAGGAAAATGATAAACAATAAGTAAAAAAAAAAATAGAACTCATTATTGAATTTGAGAGTCAACAAAAGAAATAACTTCCTATGAAAAAGACATTACTCAATTAAAATCAATAAGGATAAGGATATACATGGACATAAAGTAGCTAATAAACACCTAAACCCAAAATTGGAAAAGTAGTTGCAAGAGAAAGGACTTGTTCCTTAACTTTATGGAACTGAAACTTGTTCTTTTTTCATTTCTCAAACTTTGTCCCTTACATAATCAACTTTCCTAAAATGTGACTAATTACATCTCTAACTAACTTTTTTTTGTCTCTCTCTATTTTTGTGTGTGTCTATATATATATATATTACTACAAGAGTAACTTTAAGATAGTTACCTATCATCTTTGTCATTTATTTTTTAAAAATCTAATGATTAAAATTAGTTATTTGTTACAATAACTAGATTTCAAGAATTAATTATGAGAGTAGAAAGTTACTCTCTGAAATTACTTTTGGAGTAACTTGATTTATCCCCTATATATATAGGAGGTGTATCAAATGAGAATCAACTTCTTATGTGAGAATAAGAATGATTAATATAAATTGTTAGATTAAAATAAAAGATTGAAATTAAAATACTTTAAATTCAAATGAAAACTTGATGTAACCAACAAACCCTTACAAAATTCACCAAGTAAAAATCAATTTTTTAAAAGATTTAAATTATCACCTTTTAAAATATTCCAATTGTCACACGATTTTTATTTGTATTATTTGAAAATTATTATATTTGCATATCAAATATTAATATTATAACTTATTTTGAAATGGACCTTTGGAGAGGCTTGATCTTAAAGGCATATACTAAAATACGAATAATTTGATCTTCTTTTTATTAATATTTAATTTTCATAAAATTTGAAACAAATAATTAAGATAGTATATAATTATAGTTCAATGGTTGAATTAATCAAATTCACATGTTATATAAAGTTATTAAATAGTGTAATAATTGGTGTAAATTACACTAATGTTAGTTGATAATATAACTGCACTTCATGACATCTTAAATTATTGAAAGCCTTTGAGACTCAATTGTAGATGACATTGACTTTAGGTTGAGATGTTCCATAATGGTCTTGTCTCATCTAATAATGTTTTCCATGTGAACGCACATTTTAAGACTAATTTAATCACATTTCAAAAGTAATATTTTCTTAATAATGTTAATGTACTTGTTATATCCTTTATACCTTATTATTACATCATGTACATGAGAAATATATTAGAGTCAATTATGATATCAATTTGGCCTAATTCATAAGACTTGGTCCTAGTCCACATAGGTCAAGACCAAAAAAACCTAAAAGGTCAAAATGCCCACATAAAGAAAAGTCCACTAAGCCAAACAGTCCACATAGCCCTATAGGTTAGGGTTAATTTTAATACTTTGACCTATTTTAATTATATTTAGGCTAAGGTAAACCAAAATAGCCCTAGTCAATATTGTGCCAAAGTTGTCTCGATCAAAGCCAAGCAAAGATTACCTTAATGAAATATGCATGAACTGAGGTAAGGAAAAAAATGCCATAATTGAGGTTGACCAAATAAGCTTGATTGGTGTCAAGTCTAGCTTAGGTAAGGCAAACATGCTCTAGTAGAAATTGACCAAAAATAACCCTCACTTAGGTGTGTAAAAAATGTCTTACTTGAGGTTGACCAAAATAGCCCCTGGCCAAAACCAACTGTAAACATCCTCAGTAAGATCAATCAATAATATTTTGGTTGAGATTGACTAAAAATAAACTTGATTAAGGTCGACCAAAAATAGCCTAAACTTAAGTCGGTGGAGAATGTTTTGATTGATGTCAGTTGAAAATGCAACATTCGAGGTCGACCAAAGATAAGCTCAATTAAGATCGATAAAAAATAATTTTGATTGAAGTTGACTGAAAATAGCTCGGGTCAAAGTCAATTGAAAATGTCTTGACTAAGATCAGTTAAAAATGCTTTAGTCAAAATGAATTGAAAATAAGCACAACTGAAATTGGTCAAAAATAAATCCAACCTAAATTGATTAAAAATAACCCTAATTAAAATTGGACGAAAATAACTTAAATCAAAGTTGATAAAAAAATTATATTAATAAACCGTTGAACAAATATTTTTAAAATAGCATAAATTGTGAGCTAACTCTCCTTAAATTTTGACTCTTGTTTTATACAAAATAAAATTATGAGATTAAGAACTTATAAATCCCTCGTTAGATAGACTAAAAGTCCTTAAAATCATTATGATGGAGCAAGTTAATTGATGCTAGAGCGTAAGACTAAAAATAATAACTGTTTAAAACATCCAAACTCTTAACTAGCATCTCGCACGAACATGTTATTACTAATTTAACAAATGTCTATATAGATTATAATCAACATCATCTCATTATATATATACATATTAAAATTTCTCTTACAGTGAACTATATTTGTCCATATATTGTTACTCTAATATCATAACCATATCCAATTTGAGTGTCAGAATATTTACAAAAGTCACCACTACATTTTCTATAATTAGCTTATTGCAGTAACAATTTACGACAGAAACAGTCGTTATTAAGCCTGACCTTGTGATCTACGTCACCTCAAATCATAATCGTATTCATAAAACATAAGCCACTCAACATCCATCCAAAGCAAAGTTTAATTGCTAGCAGAGTTAAATGGAAATTAGCAAAAAAAAAAAAAAAAAGTGAGAAAAGAGAATTAAGGATAAGAAGAAACTTATAGACTTAGTATTCCTCTTCTTGTTTGAACCAAACTCGAATATGCTTCGCTTGCATTTAAGTTCTAATTGGTTCAAACTTTCTTCGAACAGTGCCATGACGTATTTCATCTTTTGCCTTTTCTCTTTCCTTTCCTTTCATTTTTATCTCATCTTTTAGCATATTGTTGAAGCATCATAATTTTAAAGAACAACGTAACTAACCAACCTAAAATTCAAGTCCTGCACATTCTTTCCCGTGGTTGAAAACTAGATTGGCCTGTTAAGGGAACAATTATCACCTTAAGGCAAATAGTATATGATTAATTTATATAATATTTTACTGCAAAAATTCCTCTTTTATGAAGGCGATAAAATAATCATACACTAGGTTGTTGGAGTTGTAGCAAAGGATAATGTTTAGAAAGAAAAAAAAAATACTTAATTGGCCATTACGAATACGAACAAGAACAGAAAAAGAAAGAAAGACAAACAAATCATGCTATTCTTCCACGCTTGGAATGCACTCTAGAAAATGGTTGAGATATTTTTTTTTTTCTTTTTAATTTTTGTTCGGCAACAAGGACAGTACGAAGAAAGAGTAGTTAGAATAGTAGGTTATCCAAGCACCCTATTTGAAATATAAAGCGAAGCAGATCATATTGCACTTCATCACGCTGCTTATTTTAATTCTTTGTTAAACTTAACGATAACTACAAATGATGAAGGTTGTCAATTTGTGTCTCGTGCTTTTGAAATTGCTTCGTCTAGATAAGGCTTGTGTAGCTTGGAAACAAGATTTTGGACATATATCAAAGTCTTTGTCAGTTGCCTTATCTCCCAAATTCCAAGCGCATGATATATATTTTTTTTCTTTTTCATTTTCAAAGACCAAAAAGTTAGCATTCAAACCTGTCCAAGGGGAACACGAAGGCCTAAAAGACAAAGAGGACTAGTATATAATACGTCCAAAAGCCAATAGATTAGTTAGTAATAATATTCTTTGGTATAAAACCATAAGAAAAGAAGGAAAGAGCTGGAGAGAACGCCTTATACTTTGAATATTCCAACCTTCCTATTATTCAAAAAGCTTGTCTCAATTATCTATGCCTTCAATTAATTAAACCCGAAATTTGTTAGTACTAGATCGTGAACTTTTCTGAGTATGTTGGAAAGAGACCTTCATTGGCTGCCCTACTCAAAGAAATCAACGTGGCGGAATTTTTTATTTGGCCATATTGAAAAAAGTTTGCTGGCTATCATTTTTAAATTCACTTTGTTTGGTGGGCTATATAAAGAACTTTGATTTGGAGGGGAAAATAATAATACTGCATGCCTGTCAATACACTCGTTTCTTTTTTATTTCATATTTTCATCACCATATTCACAAAGTCTTCTTTTGGTTATTTATGTTATGTTTATCGGGTATATATAGTTAGCTGCTATCAAGGCATAGTTATATTTCTTAATTATTCCCATCTTTGTTATTAGGGCGACAATTTCTGAGAGTTACAAAAGTTTGGATTGAGTTTACGTAGGTTTGGTTGCAAACTAATAAACCCTCAGTATAATGTAAATACGTCACTAACTATCTCATTACTTTTCTTGTTTTAAATGAAATTGTACGACTATTGGTGATATTCTAATAATAAGTTGAATTCAATTCATGTAAATAAAGTCAACGTCACATCATTTTTTTTTTTTTACACTTCCAGTAGTTAATTGATAAAATATAGAGAAAAATTCTTAATTTTAGAAACTAAAAAGTTATAAATATTAAATGGAAATAGTTAAATTAACAATTAAAATATCGAAACTAAAAGTATAATTAAAACCATTTTTTTAAAATCAATTGCTAGGCATGATTCATTCCGTTGAATCCCTTATATGTAAATGCCATTCAATATAAAAAAATAAAATTATGGTAACTTTGTACATTTTTGTTTTTGTTGTTGTTGAAATGGTTAGGCCCAAAATTTGGTTTGATTTTTTAAAACTAGACTCTCTTCTACCTTGAACTTTTTATCACCCACTAAACGTGAACAATGTTAAGCCTCCAATATTTGCACGTATCACATAATTTTGTTCCCAGGCAAAGAAACTTGTATGACCCAACAATAGGGAAAATTAATCCCAAGTATAATAAAAACAAAAAGCGCACCGACAACGTGCCAATTGTAAAAAAAAAAATAAAAAAAATAGTATATATATTTCTCAGCTTAGCTGGTCCACCTAATAATATTTCATTCACGTATCAACTTACCAATTAGTTTCATAAATAACTACTTTAGCGTAGATAATCAGATATTATCAGCAAATGGCAATGTGATAAACTTAACATTAATTATTTATCCCATTAGCAGCCACCAACAACCTATGTTAGGTTGGATTAATTTAATGAATCAATCAAGCTGGGGGGTTCTATACAGAATCCCTTCATTCAATTTATAGCTTCAATGGCATTAATATTGCAACAGAATTAGCTATGACCCGTATACTTTTTTTTTAATCTAAATATCATTTGTCATGAAATTTTAACAGAATAATGAGTTCGTATATTTTGTCCAAGATGATGTATTTTTTATGGCTTCGTTGTTCAAATGTTAGAATCGTCATATTAAAAAAAGTCAAAATCCTTTCAAAATAGAGTTGAAGTAATACTTGAAGGATACCCTTTAGTTTCCTTCACAAATTACTGCATTTTCATATAGAATATGCTATTGTTGTATCGTGAAACAATAAATAAAAGAAAATACCGTATACTGATATCTCAGCTTGGGAAGTACAATAAATTTTTATTTTATATAACTAAAATTAGTAATAAATAAATACTTTTAAAAAGATAAATTATATTTTAGATTTGTGATAAATAATTTATTTTATAAAATTATTTTTAACTATATATTCATAATTTTTTTTAAAATAATAAAATTTAATTTAAAAAATGAAAAGAATAAATTGAAATATACAAGAGATAAATAATAATCCTTAAGAATGCTTTTATTGAAGAAAATCATTTAAAATTATTATCATTTAAGATAGTCTAATTTATAGAGAGATTATATTATTGCTAGATTATTTTTTTATACATTTATTAATTCGCAAGTTTAGTTTCATAAAATATGTTAAATAGATAGTTTAATGATTTCTAGAGTTTATTTATCAAAAATAAGTTATGCATTGATAACATAAAAAAAACTTATATCATTGTTTAATTATAAATTATCATTATGATAAGTTTGTTAATTTTTATAATAATTATTTTAACAATCAACCTAATAATTATTTTTTATTAGTTTACAGTGTAAAAGTTTTTACATTGACAATACATAATTATTCAACACTATTATTATTATATCAACATTATATTGGTTTGAATGAAATTAGACTATATTTTAAATAAAGTCTTAAATTTAAATCTTGTAAATAAAAAAAAAAGTTGTAAAATAAGATCTTACTAAAGTTGTCAAACCAAAATTTTTAATAAAAATTAATCATTGAAAAAATTAATAAATACTTCACACTTATAATATGTTTGAGAAAAATAAGACTTACATATTATTATATATTTTTATGATTTTTTACAAATCATATAAATATACTTAACAAAAATATAAATTTAGTTAATTCATTATGTATGAAATCAATACGACTTTTGAAAAAGAGAAGTGTTATTTATACAATAATTTGTACAATACTTTTTTGTGTTTATCTTTTTTTTACATAATATTCATTACATGTCATGATAATACAAAGACATATATAAAATAAATAGTATTGTATAAATTGTTATATGTGCATCATATCTCTTTGTAAAATGTTAGATAGGTTACATCAATTAATTTTTTTCTCCCAATATAATAAAAATTTAAGAAATATATCATTTGAAAAAAAAAAGAAAAATCTTATTCTTATAATAAACATGAGTATATTCATTTTTATTAACATTCAAGAAGAGGAAGTTTATAATGTCATTAATTACGATGAGCCTTCCAATATCTATGTTGTTGCCCAATTTTGTAAAAAATATAGTTATAAGAATCCCTACTAACCTTTTTCATAATTCATAACATTATCTAATTGATTACTTATGTTAAAATTTGAAAAATTATATAAACCCTCACACTATCTCTCAACATAATAACACAGTATAAAAAAAAAAAATTCTTGAGTTTTTTAGATAAGTTCTTTGAGGTGTTTTTATCTACTTTGAATACTGTTTCACATGTTCTGATTAAGCATCAAGAAGATAAAAAAAAGGCTATTAAGTTAATTGGATTTTCTTTATTCATAAAAATGGATATCAACGCATAAGGTGTATTCTATTCATAATCTTTGTTTCTTTTTCAGTTTTGCTAACTAGGATGGAGTTTCTACGGGTCTATGTGGAAAGGTCATGTATAAAGATTTTCTTTTGAATAAAAGGATGAAAGAAAAGTATATTTTTTTTAAACAATAAAATAAAGATTTTCAAAATCTATTTGTCCCCCTCTAGATTTTTTTTGTTGTGGTCCAACATGATCTTCGTAAGCATTGTTAGTATTCCAAAAAAACACCAAATGCCGTAAAATCAGTTTTTTGTTTTTAGTTTTGAAAATTTTAAAAATAAAAAATAATTTTAGTTTTTAGTTTTTAGTTTTAAATTTTTTTCGTTTTAGTTTTTAAAATGTAAATTGAAGATAATAAAAATTAGTTAACCATTATATTTTTATTTTGGTACCTAATTTTTTTTTACCTAAAATATGTTACTTTTTATTTTTAATTCTTATAAATATATTATATTTTAATTCTACTTCTTGTAAATATATTTTTTTTCTTTTTAATTTTTATAAATATGTTATATTTTGATTTTAATTCATGTAAATAAGTCATGTTTTAATTTTAGTAATTATAAATATAACACTTTTTATTTTATTTTAGTCTTTATGATATTATGATAATGATATGACCCTTAATTATGTCAATTTTTGTTAATTAAACATATTTCATGACATGATATTGATAATGCCATTATTATTAAAATTAATAAAATATATTAATGACAAATAATAACATAAAAAATAAAAAATATTAATTATTAAATAAAAATAAGTACTAAAATTAAGAGTGTGTATGATAAGATACTAAAAAACATATAAATTTTTTTAATTAACTTATAAGTTCATTTTACTAAATAAATCTTATTTTACACATGAACTTATTTTAGTAACTTTTAATTTATTTTTATAAATTAATTCAAATAATTTATTAAAATAAATTAACTTATAAATTATTAAATTTTTTTTTATTTCTTTATTTATTTTTATGTAACAAAAACATATAATTTTTTTGTTACATAAAATTTTTATTTATTTATTAATTAAATAATTAATTATATTTTTTATATCATTTTATATTTATCAAATAAATTATCAACTAATTTTATTAAATATTTTTAATTTAATATAATTTAATTTTACCAAACTCACCCAAATTTTTTTTATTTCATGGTAACAAAAAGATATTTAAGATAGAAAGAAAACTGACATTGCAAGACCAAATCTATACACGTGGAACAGTGTGAAGCGTGATAATATGCTTGAATCATGCTTGTGCGGCTAGCAAATTTATTTATTTTTTCTTGAAAAATGAAAATAATAATAAACGTTTAAAAAATGAAAATAATAAGATATAATAATAACGTGAATATGAAAAAGCAAAGCCCGTAGAGGAATTGGTGGGTCCCAGTTTTCGAACCATACAATTCAAGACACAACACAAGATGCCGGCCACGTGAATGTTTATCTTTCAAAAACTAATAATAATAACTTTGTAGATAAAGTGGGGTCCATAGAGCCACGTAATTTGTGATAGACCCCACACGCATAGGCCCCACTCTATCCATATTTTCTTTAAAGTTCTGTCTCTATCTTTTCAATTCTAATCAGTTGCAAGGGCAGGCGCAGCTACCCCTCCTCTCCCCCACCTCTCTCTCTATATCATAAATATTAAACATTTTTTTAATATTTTCTCAATATTTAATTAAATTTTATTAAAAATTATTATTTTTCATAAATTTCATTTTTTATTTAATAATTTTTTTAATTTTAAAATAAAATTTACTAAATTTATTTATTTTAATAAAATTTAGTCAATTAA
>JAMLFT010003103.1:0-23036 GCA_026544285.1 Pachyrhizus erosus | reverse complement strand
TTATTTTTTATTTTTATATTTTAATTAATTAAATTATTTTTTTAATAATATCTTAATTGAATGTGTTTGGTCTAAGATTTAATTTGACCAAAATAAAAAATAAAATATATGCAAAATTAAAAATTAAACTAAAATTACAAATTTTTTAAAATAGGTAGAGTAAGATTGTGAAGAGAAAATAAAGAGACTAAAATCACATACTAAAAATTAAACGAGATCAAAATTGTAATATAACTTATATATATAATTGGAGAATAGTTCAAAATGATTAAGAGAATTTTTTTTATCTAATTAAAAGTGTGTAAAATGTAATTCTAAAAAAAAAGAGATAGTATTGAAAATCTCTAATCGAGAGACTAAGATTTTCATTTAGAATAATAAGAGTAATTTTTTTAATTTGATTTTAGTTTGTGTGTCTTATCTTGTTGAAAAACAAAATTTTTAAGTTTATGTATTATCATTTTTTTAATACATGTTGATATGTTAGGTGAACTAGATATTTTTTTAACATAGAATTATGAATGCAACACATTAAAAAAAAAAATCAAAAAAATATAATTCACAATCATTTGTTGCATTTTAATTTAGATATATAAAACATGAGTTGTGATAAGAAACAATGATTTTAATATATTTATAAAAATAACATATAATAATATACATAATATTATACAACTATATAATTTTTTTTAAAAAAATTTGGGGTCCCTCCTAGCAATGGACCCTAGACTGTTGCACCCTTGATCTAAACCTATAGCACCCTTGATCTAAACCTGTAGTTAACCCTAATTGACTTGACAATTCAAACTATGTATAAGTTGAATAATGTTTATGTTTTTTTTTAAAGAAGTAAGTTGGACAATGTTATTCACAAATATTTGTAATTATAACTTTACGTTGAAAATTATTATTTTACAATAAAAATGCAACAACTTTTGTTCTTTCTCTTGATTAAAAATAGTATTGATGTACTGATTGGACTTAGCATGCTGCCCTTGAGTGTAATGCCCTTTCGCTTATTTGATTCATGTGAATTATATAATTTTTGAAAATAATTATTTTAATTGAATTAATTTGGCAAGGTAAAATTCAAAAATTTATTCACAAGGGAGTTATAATTTATTATCAACAATTCATCTCAATATCAAACCATATATAATAGGCAATATGTTAATAGAGAAAACTCAATTCTATATGTATATTTTCAAGTACATAAGCATATAATATATTCCAAAATATAAACTATATTTATGATTACTACATCTATCCAAAATATGTGATCAAGTGATCAACCATTCACTATTAGTAGTCCCCTACATATAATTTAGTTTGAACACTTAGAGGGATTTTCTTTCTTGAATGTCTTTTTTTTTTCCTTTTTGAGTTGCTGGCTTCATTAGTAGAAGATTCAACTAATGGATTTGCATTTGTAGGAGGTTGGGAGCGTTTATGAGTGGCTAGAACGTCCGGTGGAATGCCAACATACCTAGGTGGTAGGGTTTGAGTCATGATGATTGGTAAATTGATTTGATAAAATTGCGCATGCGATATAACCTCAGAGGATAGAAAGAAAAATCTCACGTAGCTCGTAAGAGTGTTGTCTTCAAAGAGGGGATCACGAGTCCAATTTCCCTTTAGGGGTATGATCATTAGGCGAAAAAGGGGACGAAATTCGTCTACCATCTGAAAAGAAGGGGGAATGTAGGAATGAGTCATCTATTCTTTACATACACATACAATTTACTAACTACCATGTACTCTTATCTCATCGTCTCATACCTATTTAAGATTTCTAATTGTTTAGAGCCCTTCATTGTCTTCAATCTTTCTAACTCTAGAAAGACTTACACGAGCATATCAATAATATCAAAGTCTGCATTTTAGGTCGACGATTGGGATTACATATCCTGCTTGGTATTCTGTCCAAGATACTTTCAACTGAATCTTGGTAATGTTCCGCTTTGTCAATGACGCCCAATCGGTTTAGTAACACCTACTTTTAGAGTCGCTTATAGCTTGACACCTTATCTATCCTCAAGGATTCAATCAATTTTGCATACATTCCTCAAGTACCTTCTGTGGTAAACCCATACAAATTACTATTCTTAAATCTCACACATATATTTTGAATCATCCATTTTTTCTCGCACCAGATTATTGCCTTCTTCGGTACTTACTTCAATTTCAGAGGTAATATTTATTTGATGACTTCATTTCATATCAATTGACTAACCATCATGATGTAGAATCAAGTTTCCTTCTACCTCTTTCTGAATTATTTTTTATTACAATCATTCAGGCTTTTACCAATTACATCTCATCTTCTATCCTAGGATTTTGTGTTTAAGCATTGTTTACTCAAGACAGTAAATTAGGCTATATTTTATAATTTCTCTATTGTCAATAGCGACAATTATCACATGCAAATGTTATCATAAATAGTTAAAGATTAACAATGACACAAATAAGATTAACTTTTCATATATTCCTTATGTCAGTATTGATGATGTCAAAAAAGAAAGAAATAATTAATAAAAAGATAAATAAAATCTTTGTTTATCAAAATTATTCACCATATTCTTTTTTTTATCCTTTTCATCTTCTTTCTTCCTTTTCTTTCCCTATCTCCTTTTCTCTCTCTACTTTCTTTCTCCACTTTTTTACTCTACTCTTTCTTCTTTCTCTGTGCTTATTTTCCTTACTTTCTCTCTCATTTTCTCTATCTCTCCCTCTCCCTTTCTCCTTCACTTTTCTTTCTCCATCTTCCCTATTTCTCTCTTATTTTCTCTTGTTGTTCCTCTACCTCTCCTTCCTCCAGACTCTCTCTTTCCCTTATCCTCTATTTTCCAATTCCTCTACTCCTAGAATAATGAAAGAATTAACTCAGAGGCTAATTTCTTCATTTGGATTTGTGCCTACCCCCTTACTTTTGAAATTGCATCAATCCTTACTGGTTTTGTATTTTGATAAACTCATTACATCAATTACATATTATGTAGTCAATTAATAATGGCGGTTAGATAAATTTTTAAATTTTCGTTCTAAACACAAGGTGGTATTCTGGTCAATCTTAAGGGCTCAATATGAAATTAGCATACTTACAAAGGTGTTAGTAGAAAGAAATTTGAAAGACAAAGACTCCTTCTTCCTCAATTAATTTTGAATTTTCAGCGAAGTTTTTGAACTTTTTGACAAAGCTCCGGCGCCGTTGCTATTTTCTTTCTTAGTTGGTTGAAGTGCTTCTCCTTCTCCTTCGTGCTTGTGTTCGAGTCCCTCCTGGAACCCTTTCTTTATTTGTCTCTTTTTAGCTTATTCTATTTTATTTTTGACAAATCATATATTTGTTTTTCCCTTGATTCCCACCTGTGGCTACATAGCCTAGTGGTAAAGTGCTCCTCCTCCTGACCATGGGCCTAGTTCAGCCCATGTCTTTTCCTAATTTCCTTTTCTTTTTCTAGTTTTTATTTTCTTTTTGTATTTTTAAAAATTAATATTTTTGATTTTTAATTTTTTCTAAAAATTCTATAAATCCATTTATATCTTTCTCTTCCTATTTCTATATTTTCACTCACCAAAATATTTATATATTTTTATAAATCTACTTATTTTATTTTATTTTAATTTAATATATTTATAAAATCTTATTTTATATTGCTAAAATTCAGATTGTTAAATTAAAATTTTCTCTTTTAACTTCTATTCCTTTTTCTATTTCAATACATTTTTTTTATAAATCCTATATTTATTTATTTTATTCCTATCATTTTCTAAAACTAAACTTTTAAAATTTTCTTTTACATATACTTATTCATTTTATCTTTAATTTACTTAAAACTTATTCTATCCAAAACTTTCTTAAAATTATAGTATCATCTATCTCATTTTAATTTATAACTTTCCTTTTCCTTCATTTCAATAATTATAATAATTTTTTTCCCAAAAATCTCAATTTAAATTTTCAATATGTTTAGCATCACAAAATTAAATGATGATTTTTATTTTAGAACTATTCTGCTTAATATTATTCATTTATTTTAAACAAGATATTACATTGAGAATTTTTAGCTGAGTAGGTAACTTAGTTAGTTAAATAAAAACTCAGTAATTATAAAAAAGAAAAGGAAAAACATGTTCCCAAAATCCTTATTGTCCTTAATAGTGTTTATATAAAGTAACTAGGCCTAATGAACTTAAAGACTTTTATTTATCTCTCTCGAAGGGCACCCAATAATCTAATCTAAATTCTAACCTAATCTTTATTCTTGCACCTGCATTTGTGCTACTACTAACTTGACAGTGATAGTACTCTTACTATTGTGCAAGGAGGAACCACCAAGAAAGGTTCTGTCAATTTCAGTAGAAACATTTACCATTAATGAAGTTTTTGCTAATTTTGATAATAACAATTGATATACATAGATGCAACTAAAATATAAAAAGATTTAAAAATGAATTTGGTTCTTGAAAATAAGGTCTTATTGGTTTTGGTTCTTTAGATTTTTTTATCTTTTAATATTTTTATTTTAGTCTTTACTGTTAAGTAATTTTTTTTATTTTCGTTTCTATTATATTTTAAATGATGACATAATAATAATGTTAACAATTCAATGACTTATCATATAATTAAAAATTTTAACAAAATAATTATGTGTATTTTTTTCAAACTATGTTTTTAAATATCTCATTAATTAATTTAACATCATTAACTATTTTGAACACATAAAAATTTTAAAACATAATTTATTAAAAATTACACGTGATTATCCTGTCAAACTCTTTAAAGACGTGACAAGTTAATAAATTATTGAAATTGTTTTTACGATAACAATTAATGCTGATAGTAAAAATTAAAAGAAAAATCTCTTCAAAAAACTAAAAAAAATTAAGGGATGAAACTAAAAAAAATCATATTTTAAGAAATCAAATTGATATTGACACCGGTATAAAATAAATAACTGATAAAGACGGTTAAATAAAATATTAAATATATATTAATTATTTGATGTTTAAATAAGAAGATTATTTTAGATAATACATGTTGATGAGTGTTTTTAGAATAAGCATTAAAGATCTAAAATATTTAATGAAAAATATGTAATATATTTACAACAGAAAATTATTTGATATCTTTTTAATTTAAAATGTTAAATACTCTTAACAAAATGTTCACCATAATCGATGGTATAACATCTTCTTTTTTTCTACAATTTAATGATAATTGAACATATATTTTGCTTTAAAACCTTTGTCCAGGATGCACGTATGGAGATTCAGTCTCGTACTAAGATGCTAGTGGGTTGGAATATTTATCCTTTATGGTTAGTAATATCAATTTATTTGGAACCCATGAATACAAAAAATACCCATGATGTGGGTAAGGTAAATAATTAAAT
Organism: Pachyrhizus erosus; assembly: GCA_026544285.1. Classification (NCBI taxonomy): domain Eukaryota; kingdom Viridiplantae; phylum Streptophyta; class Magnoliopsida; order Fabales; family Fabaceae; genus Pachyrhizus; species Pachyrhizus erosus. The sequence goes on along the minus strand of JAMLFT010003103.1, from coordinate 17,643 downwards.
ATTCGTGTAATGGTGATGGATTTAGGGTTAGATATTTACCTATACAATTTAATAAAAATAAATTTAAATATAAATATTATAATATTCAATGAAGTTGATACTTACACCTATATATATATTAAAAAGATAAATGATCATTTAAGTATTAAAGATTCTAATTTATTTTTAAAAATAAGAAGTAATAACAAAAAAAGTTTAATAAGAATTCATCGTATTAAAATATTATATTAATGAATAGAGCAATGTGATAAGTTATTAGATATCTATGTAAAAGTGTTTTGTGTTTATATTATATGTAAATTAAAATTAAAATTAATTAATATTCTTTTGAAAATATTAAATTATATAAAAATAATATATATAGTTTTCCAATATGTGCACTGCTCAAAATATAATCGAAAATATATGTAATTGTTGTTATTACTAACGTAGTTTTTTTAAAAAAAAAATAAAAATTATTCAATGAATTTGTATTGATAGTAAAATGTTAGAAGTATTTAATTATAAAATTTGATCAATAAATGAAAAATAAAATAAGATTTGATAAATTAAGAATATAAATTTCATTTAAAATTTTATAATTATTCTGATAACAATTATGCATTTAAAGAAGTGCGAGTAACGTTGAATAAATACTTAAATAGATATTAAAGTTATTACTTCTATAAATATAAGACCGAATACATATTAATATTTTTCAATCGTAAATATAAAAAAATATATTATAATTCCTATTTAAAATGTGTATTTGCCATGACATTCTATAACGATTAAGAGGAATGCAAGTTTGGGCTATAAAGAGAAAGGAAGACTTAGTGTCAAATTTCTACTTCAAGATTTAGTGTATGACATAAATGGAGCGGTTAACTCATCCTGTCGGTCAACAATGTATTGCGTATTTGAACAACTTCCTTACTTTAATAAACCATTAAAAAATCAATATTACTTGGTCAAATGGTTTACTCTATTTTCGAGTGGAATATGATACACTAGTCCTGTACAATTTCAACCTTTTTTTTTTTATGGGTCTCGTCATGATATTTTCTTTTTTTATATTTATACAATTAAAGTCATTTTCCTCTCTAAGTAAACCAGATTAGTATCATTTTTATTTTAACTCGTTTATTTTAATTTTTTTTTATCACTGTATTTCTTAAAATTACAATACAGTTTGAGCTCCTTTTTTAACAAGATACGGTGCCATGTCAAGTTGCAGCAGCACTGATGAATTTTAGTTGATAACTAAAAACCCTCATTCAGAGTTACTTTTATACTCAAATTTTGTTATTTAATTATTTTGTACCTTTTACGATTAAAAAAAAAAAAAGCCCGTGAAACGTAATTTGGTATTTAAACTTATGTTTATTATTAACCTGTGGTAGGTTTGCTAAAAAGAATATTATGCTTATGGGTGCCTTCGATTTTGGATAAAATTTTAAAATTACGAATTAAAAAGTATTTAATGTTATAAAATATGTATATTTAGGTAATATTTAAAAAGGGTTTTGTTGCTCCATTTCCTGCCATTAGGTAAGTATTAATAAAGGAAAATTTTAAAATTGAATAAAAAGTGCTAACTAAAAATTTCACGTGTTATCTTTTAAAAACAACAAAGTAAAATATTATGTTTTTTAAAAATAAATTATAATTCAACACATATAGTTACGATTCTTAAAAATTAATTATCTTACAAAAAGTGAATAAATAAGTGTCAACAATCAAGTGAATCTTAGTTTAAAATTTTCACACAAAACTTATAAAGAGTGAATAAATAAGAATACTAATCTTATACATACTACACACATTTAAGCTATAACATGTTTTGTGGATAATTGTCCACATTATCCACATCATACATAAATTTAACATGAACATTTTCATTTTTATAAAATACAACTATAAAATGATTTTTTTGAAAAATATTAATGGTAAAAAATATATATATCCTTCTTTCAATCCACAATAAGTATTATTTTAATTTTTTTAACATAACAAGAAAAAGTACTAACTAGATGAAAAAATGTAACGATTTTATAAAATTAATCTAATTATAATTAATTTATTTACAATTTTTGTTATCCATCATTAATATTATTAGAGATATACATAAAAAAATATAATTGATATTACATAAAAAAAACTAACATAATACATGACCTAATTTTTTCTTTTAAACACTATATTTATTATGAGATAAAAGAAGTATATGATAATTATATTAATAAGAGTTTAATGATTATGTATTATTAATATAAAAAAATTTATATTATTAATTAATTAAAAATTATTATTAATATAACTTTAAAGTAATTATTATAATTATAATCGTCAACGTAGTTATTATATATGATAGTATAAAGTTATTTCACTATTAAAGCATAACTTATTTTTTTTTTATGAATAATTATTTGATTTAATAAAAATTATTTTCAAATACAAAGAATATACTACGGCATTCCTCTCACCCCCTTAATTGTGGTTTGATTGATTATATACTACAGCATTCCTCCCACCCTCTAACTGTGGTTTGATTGATTACACAGTTAACAAAGATTTAAGTGATAAATATTATTTTTTCCTACTTACTTTTTAGGATAAAAGAATAATACCTTAACAATGTACTCCTGTTATAGTATCTATGCAAAAATTCTTAAAACAAGAAGAAACAAACTTAATTATCTTATTGGACAATGAATCATGTTGAGATATCCTTTGTGTTTCATAAATTTATGCATGCAAGACATGTAAGGTACCGGTATCACAAGATATCAAATAGAAATCTATGAAAGAGTTGCTAATAAAAGAAACTTCACGAGTAAAAGAAAACTCGACTTTTGAAATTTACAAACTGAAGAAAAATTTATTAATTGCTACGGTACAATGAGAAGGAATCGTAAATCCTAAATCTTAAACAAAAAAAAGAAAAAAAAAAGAAAAATAGTAAATGATTATTTTAATCTAGGAAAATATAAAATATTGACAATTTTTTTTTAAATTATCAATTTAGTATCTAAATATAAAAAAATGTAATATTTTAATCGTAATATACAATTTAATGTTACATTTATTTTTAAACTTTATAACTTCATGTTAATTTGATCCTTAAATATTATATTTAATGATAGAATAATCTAATAAAATTTAAAAATAATATTAAAATGTTCACTTTTTTAAGATATAAGAATTAAATTGATTTTTTTGAGAATTAAATTATTAATGTCTCACGTTTTTAAATAGTTAAAGAAAAAAAAAAAACTAAACAATAACATGTTTGTCACATGGTCATGAATATTATTCAAAGTTGAGACTAGCTTGAAACAGCTGGTAGCTACGTAACATATTAACCAGATTCTGAAAAGAAAACAGAACAAGGAAAAACAAAAAGAATTAGTTGATTGAAATGATCAATTGATAAGTGATTAACCCGAATTATAAAACTTCCATAAATCTTTTTTTACACGATAAATTAATTTGTGACAATTGTGTTTATTTTATTCAATAATTTTATAAATTGCTATAGTAAAATTATTCATTAATTTTGACAAAAACGTGTTTTGTTTGTTTGTTCAATGTTAGAAGTTTGAACATTAAAGTTTCTTGGGAACGGTGTGGGGACAGTCACAGGCGTGCAAGCGTGCGTGTTTGACCCGACTTTCTTATTTCTTACCGTTCCAAATACCAAACACACTCTCTCTCTCTCTTCTTATATTTTCGTCCGAATTTTACTTTCTAATCACACTTTATACTTCATAATTCATATTCATATATATTTCATATAAATAAAACAAAGAAAAACCAGAATAGTATAATTTTTTTAAAATTAAAAAAAGAAGAAAAGAATAATTAGAATAGAGGGAGAAATTTCTCAACAAAGGATGCAACATTCGTTGACTTGGGCTCTCTCTTCTCCTCAACTCTTCTCTCTCAAAACCGTTCTCTTCATTTCAGCTAAACCTGCGCACACCCAACTGAGGTTTTAGCTTCAGATTCCAAGGTAAGAGCAGAAAGAGGAGAAAGAAGAGAACTTGGAGCTACCTAGAGTTGGATTTTGGACATCAAAGCGATTTTGGGTTGGTCAACAAGGTCAAGATGGTTTTAAGCTTGATGGGTATCATGTAGATCAGGAGGGGTGTGTGGATTAGGGAAGCAATTGTTTATGAAGATTGGGTTGTTGTTATAAAGGTCAATTGTTTATGAAGTTGAAGAAGCATGGAGAGAGTGACTTCAGCTTTTACGGGTTCCTTTTTTGTTTGGGTAATTTTGGTGCTTGATTTGGTACTTAAGGCTTCGGGCAATCAGGAAGGTGGGTGGTTACCTAACTTTTTGAGGTTTTAATTGTTCCATAAATGTCTCTTACCATTGAACAGGTGCTTTAAATGACCAGGATTAGGAAAATTCACTCAATTGTGTTTTTATTATTTTTGCTCCTTTTTGATCTGGTATAGTTTAAGGTTGCCCTTCAGCTTAATTATTACTGGTTCATGTTTATAATTGACTGATAGAACTGGACAAGTTAATGATAGAGTTGTAGTAGTTTTTTGTGATATCTCAATTTCAATGTTTCTCTAGCTGTAATGTTAGTTAGCAGAATATGATCATATATAATTGAAAGGTTTTAATAACGTCCATTGGAATTTGTATTGAAGCACTTTGCAAGATAACAATGGCCTGGGTGAGACATTTTGTAGGACTCATTATCTCAGAATAGTTTGTCAAAATGGTTTTATTCTTGTAAAAAATGCTTCTTTCAATTTGCTTTCAATTTTCCGTAGTTGGCATAGTATTTAGGGAGTGTGCTACTAAGGCAGCCTAATGGAAGTTGGGCTTCATGTTTCTGATTCCTGAATCTTACTATTTCACATTCCACCCTTGGTATGTCAACACGATTTTGATCTTCTCCATACAATTTAATGTTGGGGATGATGCACCTGAATATTGCATCTTTCTATAACAGGCGATGCCCTGAATGCATTGAAGAGCAACTTGCAAGATCCTAACAATGTTCTTCAAAGCTGGGATGCTACCCTTGTCAATCCCTGCACGTGGTTTCATGTTACATGCAATAGTGATAACAGTGTGACCCGTGTGTAAGTTAATGTTTGATTTTTACCTGTAGTTTTACAACTGTTTGTCTAGACAGTGAATTATTTGTTTGTGTTTGGTCAGTGATCTTGGAAATGCAGACCTTTCTGGTCAACTGGTTCCACAACTTGGTCAGCTCCCAAATTTACAGTACTTGTAAGTTATGTATAATATTGTTGAGTAAACTTGACTATTTCTATGCAAATCACGATTAGCCTTATTTCTTGATCGATACTCTTGTATTACCTTTCTTGCTTTCTTTAAAGGATCTTATAAGCAGTAGCTCTATATTGAGTGGCTAGGCATCAAACCCATATTTTTTGTTCCCTTCCGCACCCTTGCATGTCCATGCACACATTCTTCCTCTTTCCCCTATCCCCAAAATAAGTAGATAATTTGCACTTTTTTAGAGCATGTTGCACACCCATCCTCGTTCCCCTGTCCCCCAAAATGTGGTAGGTGAGTTGCAATTTTTTGTTCTTTTATTTTTAGATTAAGCTCTTGTTTTTTCATGGCAAAAGATTTGGGCTGTTATTCATTGACCATTGAATAGGAAAGGCAATGCATTCCAATCATTGAAATATGAAAATCCGATTGTTTTTGAAGTTTTGTAAAATTTACTTTGAAGGAGAAATAAAGATTAAAAATAGAAATAGATTCTAGAAATGAAATTAGCACCACAATTCCCCAAGCAATTGATAAGCAAAGGAGGATCTGCCACAAAGAATGAACTTTCTTTAATAAAAATGAATGTTCTTGACTAGAATTAAGAGAAAAGCTACAAAAGCTTTCAAGAGAGAATTTCTCTATCTAAAAAAAATGAAGTCTAAAAATACACCTTAGCTTGAAAGGAAGATTTATATACTACCAACTACGCTAAGGCCTATAAAGGCCCAAACAACACAAAAACATAGCTCCTAACTACTATGTACATAAAAATGCCGCCTAAGCTCATGTTGGCCCAATCCATCCTATGCTCATCCAAGTTAGGTCCATGGGCTTGGTCTTGGGCCGACCAAGAGACTCATTGGGCTTCGGCCCAACAAGGCTCAGTTGAAGTCCAATTTTCTTCTGTAATGCTTGATTCCTTGCTATTGTAATTAGACCTTCAAACCTTAAGTCTTCAAGCCTTTCTTCCTTCTGCTTCCCTTCTTCATTGTCTTTCTTGGATAGCCCTCTATCATTCTCTTCTTGAAGAAAATTCGTCCCTGACTCTTGAATATTTTATATCACAAGGAGACAAGTCACTTACATTGAAACTATTGCTAACTCCATAATCAAGAGGTAAATCAATTTATAAGCATTATCATTGATCATCTCTAGAATTTTAAAAGGTCCATCTCCTCTTGTTTGGAGTTTAGATTTCCTTTGGAAAGGAAACCTATCCTTTTTCAAATGAATCCAAACTAAGTTACTGGGCTCAAACATCATCTTATTTATTCCTTTATTGGCTTGCTTTGCATATTGTTTCATCATCCTTCCAAGTTGACATTTAACCTTTTCATGGAAGCTTTTAACAAAATTAGCTTTTGAAGGCTCCATTATTCAACATAGAAGCAAACGTTAGGCAAAGGTAACAAATCAAAAGGAGTTAAAGGATTAAAGCTATAAGCTATCTCAAAAGGAGAGTGAGAAGTAGTAGAATTTACCACTCTATTGTAAGCAAACTCCACATAAGGTAGACAATCCTCCCAAGATTTCAAATTACCTTTCACAACATATCTCAAAAGTTGAGCAAGTGTCTGATTTACCATTTATGTTTGTCCATCTATATGAGGATGACATGTGTTGGAGAAAAGCAATTAGTTCCAAACTTATTCCACAAAGTTTTCCAAAAGTGGCTTAAAAACTTTGAATCTCTGTCTAACATTATGCTTTTTGGCAAACCATGAAGTCTAACCACTTCCTTGAAGAACAAAAATGTGTCATTTTGCTTGTGGCATGGAATGAAATGTGTCATTTTTTAGAACCTATCAAGTACAACAAAAATAGAATCCTTTCTCTTCTTGGACCTTGGGAGACCAAACACAATATCCATAGAAATGTCGGTCCAAGTAGAGTTAGGAATGGATAATGAAGTATACAAACCATGATGCATCACTTTAGATTTAACCTTATGAAAAACAATACAATTGTTGCAAAATTTCATAACATCATGTTTCGTTTTAGGTCAAGTTCATGTAGAATGCTCAAAGTTTTATCAAACTCTAAAATGACCTATTAAACCTCCTTCATGAGCTTCTCTAATCATGCATTCACACAAGGAACTTTGAGGCAAACATAATCTCTTATCTTTGAACAAATATTCATCATGCATAAAGAATCAATTATGAGCATCATTTTCACACAACACAAATAAGCTAGAGAAGTCATGATTTTTTTCATACAATTCCTCAATACGATCAAACCCAAACATCTTAGTTTCAAGCATGGAAAGTAAAAAGTACCTCCTAGAAAGTGCATCGGTTACCACATTAGCGTTGTTATGCTTGTGTTTAATCATATATGAAAATTGCTCCAAATAGTCCACTCATTTAACATGCCTCTTATTAAGCTTACCTTGATCTTTCAAGTGTTTAAGAGGTTCATGGTCATTATGAATCACAAATTCTTTTGGTAAAAGATAATGTTGCTAATTTTGTAAAACTCTAATAAGTGCATACAATTCCTTATTATAAGTAGAGTAATTCAAGATGACACCCTTCAATTTTTCACTAAAATATGCAATGGAATGACCCTCTTGTAACAAAATCGTCCTTATCCCCACGTTGGATGCATCACATTCAATCTCAAAAGATTTAGCAAAATTAGGCAAAGCAAGAATAAGTGCATTTGTCAATTTATTTTCAATTTCTCTTGTTCACTTCCCCACTTGAAACCAACATTTTTCTTAACAATTTTATTCAAGGGAGAAACAAGTGTGCTAAAATCTTTGACAAATCTCCTATAGAAACTAACCAATCCATGAAAACTTCTCACTTCACTCACATTTTTAAAAACTCAATGACAAAACCAACGTATTTGAAAGACAATTAATAAAAGCTAAAAAGAAATGAAAGACAACTCAAAGAGAGTTTATGAGACAAAATGTAAGTTAAAAGTGAGCAACTCAAGAAATTAAAAAGGTATACTTAAGATGAGAAAATACTAGAATTAAGAAGACAACTCAAGAAACTCTAAAACATGCACAAGTTTAGAATTGGAAGCAAAAATTGGTGCTACTCAAATTTCAAAGCATGCACATGATAAGAAAGAAATTATGACAACTTAAGGAACTCTAAGCATGCATATGATAAGAAACTAACAAGAAATTAGACAATTCAAGAAATAATAAAAAATTTAATTTAGGTAGATGGCAGCAACAACTTGCGTGAAATTTAGTGTAGTATAGCAAACAATTTTTAATTCATGTATTTTAGAAATTTGCAATAAATTAAGCTTATAAAAGAGTAGGCTTAAGAAATTTTGCAACTCAATTTTTTTTACACTTGAATACTCATATTTTTTATATTTGCAAAATGACTCCAAATATTTTTCACTTTATGCTTATTAGTCATTTTCTATTTTTTTCATGCACAAACACCATGCTTTCTCCAAACAAAATTTTGATGATCAAATTCAAGTTCTTGCAAAAAGTTGTGAAGAACACATGAAGAATATATTGCACTTGTTCTCAAGATTAATTAACACAAAAATACATGAAATGAAAAGATAGTCACATAATTTCACAATAGAATTTACTCTACTACACCAAATTCAACAGAAAACAAGTGGTTATTTAACAAGAAAATTACACTTCACATGAAATTGAAGAATCAAAATCAAGAACTCATGAAAATAATGAAGAACTTCAACAACACTATGAATACTCAAAAACACTAAAATTTAAAAGTGCTCCAAATTGAACAAAAGTTTAGGAGTTTTATAGATCTAGCTTAGATCTACAAAAATGTACAAAAATTTATACAAAACAACACAAGATTTGGAGTAGACCTAAGAAATTAGATCAAGAAAATTGAAGAACATGATGAACATAAGAAACTTGATGAACAAGGAAACTAGATCTACACAAATTCTTACACAATTAGACACAAAAAACGCATAGGTTTTGTAGATCTAACATAGATTCATACAAATTCAACAAGTAATTGAAGAAACAATACAAGAATCAAGCTGGATCTAGAAATCAAACTCAAGAACAATGAACATCAATAACTTGCATCTCCTACAAGATTCTTAGATCTAGATCATATTTTGTAGATCTATCATAGATCTACATTTTTTCCACAAGAACAAAAATCCAACCCAACGAACACAAAAATTGAAGCAAGTTTAAACAAAAAATTGACGAACCAATGGAGAGAAGAGAGTGATACAAGTTTCAAATGGAATATGAACAAAAAATTTCAAAGAAATTTTAGATCTAACTGTAAATTCCACAATGCAACTTCAGATTCTAGCTCTGAAACCACTTGATGCATTCCAATCCCTGGAATGCGAAGATTCAATCATTTCTGAAGTTTTGTAAAATCTACTTTGAAGGAGAAGTTAAGATAGAAAATGAAAATATATTCTAGAAATGAAATTAGCGCCACAATTTTCTAAGGAATTGATAAACAAAGGAGAATCTGCCACAAAGAATGAACTTTCTTTGATCAGAATCAATGTTTTTGGCCAGAACTAAGAAGCTACAAAAGCTCTCAAGAGAGAAATTCTCTATCAAAAAAAAAAAAATAGTCTAAAAGTACATCTTCGCCTAAAATGAAGGTTTATATACTACCCACTACACTAAAGACTATAAAACATAGCTCCTAACTACTATGTACATAAAAGTGGCGCCTGAGCTCATGTTGGCCCAATCACTCTATGCTCATCCAAGATAGTTTGAGCCCACCAAGACACCCCTTGGGCTTGTGTCCAAGAAGGCCCAATTGAAGTCCAATTTTCTTTTCTAATGCTTTACTCTTTACTCTTGTAATTGAACCTTCAAACTTCAAGTCTTCAAACCTTTCTTTCTCTTCTTTCCCTTCTCCATTGTCTTCCTTCATAATCCTCTATCATTAAGGGTTTAAAGGATCTAAGAAACATACTTAGATAATCTTTTATTTGTTTTGTTTTCTAATCATCAAAAATGCTCATTGTCCACCTGCTTCTCAAAATTTTGAGAATTAGACACTTATTTGGAAGACCAGCTAGACATGACAGAAAGTCATTTGAATCAGAAGGACATGTGCTGAATTTTGTAAAGAGAATAAGAGAAAGCAACTGATAAATCAGGGTGGCATATTGCAATTGACCCGCCCTTTAATATACCTACATAGTTATACAATAAAAATTTATGGTATTGACACAATTTTTTGCAATGCATTGCGTGTTTTTTTTGCCTTCTTATTCTCAGCATGAAAATTTGATGCCCTTATAAGAAATGACTGTCCTACTCCCTTGTCTTTTATTGTTGAAGACAGAAACATCTGGCATTTTCATATGTCTAACTTTACATTAGTTTGGTTTTATAGATAGTCGTATACATTGCTGTAGCCAAGATTAGAAAAGTTATATTGTACATAACTGTCTATATCTGTTTGTTTGGTTCCACACTCAAATCATGTGAACATTTTCTGTCACTTTAATTATTTGTTGGATGGTTTTGCCTGTACGAATCTGATTTTTTCCCCTTTTAATGGCAGGGAACTTTATAGTAATAATATAACTGGAAAAATTCCAGATGAGCTTGGGAACTTAACAAACTTGGTGAGCTTGGATCTTTACTTGAACACTTTAAATGGTCCCATACCGAGTACATTGGGCAACCTTGCAAAACTACGTTTCCTGTACGACATACTTTCCTTATTCTCATGTCTCTGATGTGCAAAATTTATTTAACTTGGTTCCATTTTGTTTCTTCCGTCAGCTTTTCATCCTAATTTTTCACTTTCCCATGCAATGGTGGTAGATTTTGTAGAAAGCAACATGCCCATTTAATTTTCAATAATGCCTTTGATGTACATGCCCAGATGCCCATTTAGATGGTGTTGTGTATGAATGCATGAAATTCTGCTGAGAGCGGATATGGTACTTTTGCTGGCAGGGGAGGTTCAACTATGTTTTCTGGGTGCCTGTTGCTATTGGCTGTAGCAATTTTGTATTGCTTTGGCTTGTGTTTGGTCATATCTTGTGGTCCAACCAGTGCTTATTTTAATAAATTCATTTGGCTCTTCAAAAAAAAAAAAAAAAAAGCACCGATGCCTATAGATAATGATCAGTCCTATTTTTACTATTGTAGATATTGCTATTATTATTATTACTTGATACTTGGTGCAATACCATGACTATATGCGCAATCCCAATCAAGTAAAATACTTGAGGTTACTCTTGTTAAAAGTAGTCTTAATTGCACTTTTGGTCCTTCTAGCTCAGATGGTGTGATTTTGGTCTTACAATGTATGAGTTATCCCAATTCTTACAATGTTTCCGTTATAATCTGATGAAAGAAATATAAGGGGCTTGATACATATTTGCATTGATCAATTCGTTCTGTGTTAAAGATGCAACAAATTTAATGTAATAATTGTTCATTTACATCCCCACTGACGGGAGGGGACGTTGAATGGTGAAGTTCTAAATGGACCATTATCACCCTGGCTGGCTGAGGTTTCTTCAAGTGCCTGGTGTGACTGATCTTTAATGTAGCTTTATTTAACTGATATTACTTTTTTTTATATATGTTCTCTCATCCTATATTTTAAACAATTAAGGCTACGAGCCTGACAGTATTTTGAAGGATTGAAGCCCAATTATTCGCATGGTCTTTTCCCTGCAAATTTATTTATGGGAAAGGGAATTTTACTGTGTCTGTTGGTGATGGATCGAGGAAATTTTGCACCACCTTGCCTGTAAAATTTCCTATCCCTCTAATTCATTCTTGTATTTGGAATTAGGAGCTAAATTATGAATGTATCAGTTGTTCCAGGAGTTCAACATACTTTTCATTTTTTACCAAGTCACTTTGCAAAGTAGAACTTTTGTATCTACCCTGGTACCAATAAACACGGGTTCTCTATTTGAGTATTTGACTATTGTTTTCTGTCATTTCTTGCTACTCTACTCTATCAGTAGCTTATTACTGCAAACTGATTCATTTTGCTCTCCAAAATAGGCGTCTCAATAATAATAGCTTGACAGGAGGCATACCAATGTCTTTGACAAATGTTTCTTCACTGCAAGTGCTGTGAGTGTTACTTCCTATTTATACTAGTGTCATATATTTTTGTAAGTGTAAGTGTAACCTGACACAACTGTCATTTTGGAATATAGTGATCTCTCAAACAACCACCTAAAAGGGGAAATCCCAGTGAATGGTTCATTTTCATTATTTACCCCCATCAGGTTAGTGTAAATAATTAAGTTCTTATCTATGGTTATTGTTGAGGGACAACCTGAAAATTTTGCTAATCCCATGTTCCACTTTACAGTTATCAAAATAATCCTGGCTTGATAGCACCAAAAAACACTCCATCTCCAGTTTCTCCAACGCCACCAGCAGCTTCTTCAGGTTTGATGCCTGTTTACTATTCACAATGGTTTAAATTGTTAGATAGTAAGGTGGCAGCTTCAATTCAAAGTATAACTCTAGCATAGTCATAGCTATCTTGAATTGAAACTGAACTCAACTTTGTTTTAAGACCTAGGGCTGAAGAAACCCAACTCCACATTATTAGGTCAACTAGATTTTTATACAATGTTAAATAATGACTAGACCTAAAAGTTTATGTTGCTAAGCAAACTCGGAGAAGGTTTTTTCTTCAATAACTCTCTTAATGCTATGGGAAGCAGCTATTCTATTTTTCTTGTACTTTACCTGTTCCTTTTATAAGCTACTTCCAACCTTTCCCTTACCTACTGATATTACATTTACCACTTTCCCCCTAAATGATAAGGAAAAAAGGTAATAGTTGATAATTGATAGGCACAGGTTACATAGCTTGTTTCTAGATATTTTTTCTGTAGTTATGGAAAAGGATGAAATATTTTTTAACAGTGATCTACTGAAGACTAACATAGCTTAAGCTTAGCTTCGTTAAGTTAGTTGCATTATGCCTCATGCTTAAATGTGTCACTTCTTGAGGTAGGTGTCTCATGGTTGAACTTAATAGTGGGAGATATTATGTTGAATCTTGGGATACTTATTCCATTCAATCACAAACAGTTCTTGCTTAAATGGAGTTATTTATAATTTCTTATTTAAACCTGCTATCCTTTTTTCAGGTAACAGTAATACTGGAGCTATTGCCGGAGGAGTTGCTGCTGGTGCTGCTCTGTTGTTTGCAGCCCCTGCAATTGCACTTGCTTATTGGCGAAGAAGGAAACCTCAGGATCATTTCTTTGATGTTCCTGGTTAGTTGAATAACAGAAAAGATGTTATACATGCTGATAAATGCTGTATATGATATCTATGACTGATTTACTGACATTTTGTCTTTTACTGGCAGCTGAGGAGGATCCTGAAGTTCACCTTGGTCAACTTAAAAGGTTTTCTCTGCGTGAGCTGCAAGTTGCAACGGACAACTTTAGTAACAAACACATTCTGGGTAGAGGTGGTTTTGGAAAGGTTTATAAAGGACGTTTAGCTGACGGATCTCTTGTAGCAGTAAAAAGACTTAAAGAGGAACGCACACAGGGTGGGGAGCTGCAATTTCAAACTGAAGTGGAAATGATCAGCATGGCTGTGCATCGCAATCTGCTTCGACTTCGTGGATTTTGTATGACACCTACTGAACGGTTGCTTGTGTATCCATTCATGGCTAATGGAAGTGTAGCATCATGTTTACGAGGTACTTTATTAGTGCTGTATTTGAATTGCTTTTATTCATAATTTACTTGCCTTTCTCTCATATAAAACTTTTCTTTCATGTATGCTTTTGTGGTAGAAATCTTATGGTGCTTAAGTGTTCAATGCCAAAAAAAAATAAAATTCAGGTGTATTTTGATTTATTATAGTAATAAGAAATATTTATTTCCCAGATGTCATCTGGAAGCAACTTAAACACAATAAATAAGGAAATTTCGTAATTAATAGCTCAAAATTTCAAATATAGATGAATTTCTTTCTGTTGAATTTCAACACTTGCAGTTTTATACTTTTATGTATATTGATTGTGTTATTGTAGAACGTCAAGAATCCCAACCGCCACTTGGCTGGCCAGAACGGAAGCGTATTGCACTTGGGTCTTCAAGGGGGCTTGCTTATTTGCATGATCATTGTGATCCTAAGATTATTCATCGTGATGTCAAAGCAGCAAATATATTGTTAGATGAGGAATTTGAAGCAGTTGTCGGAGATTTTGGTTTAGCAAAACTTATGGATTATAAAGATACTCATGTTACTACTGCTGTACGTGGAACAATTGGCCATATAGCACCGGAGTACCTCTCAACTGGAAAGTCTTCAGAGAAGACTGATGTTTTTGGATATGGTGTGATGCTTCTTGAACTAATAACTGGACAAAGGGCTTTTGATCTCGCTCGACTTGCCAATGATGATGATGTCATGTTGCTTGATTGGGTAGGTATTCAGTTTACTTTAAATATTTCATTAGTACTTGAACAACTTGTGCTAACTGTACTATCTATTATTCTCTTCACATGGTTCCTTATGCTTGAGAAATTATCTAGTTTACAATACCCCTTGCTGATTCGTTTTCATTCATGTTTTCTGAAGTCCCTTCTTCAACCTGGAAACTTTGCCTTATATCAATTTAAGAATTCAATTAACTATTGTATTTTTCTTTCTGTTTAGTTATAGTATTAAAAGGTTGAAGAAGTACAAAGGGAGAAAATTATATTCTCAAAGGAAACAAAGTATTATTATGTTTTCAATACCTTGTTTCTTTGTTTCTTTATAATCTCATTTTAGTATAGGAGTTCTTGTAACATTTCCTTCAAAGTTATAGTGCAACAAAATTGATCTGGTATTTCTATTTCTGTTACAAATTCTTGAATCTCTTTTTCCTGACTGTTCCGTGGGTCAGTGTTGGTAATGTTATATGTAAAGTAACATGAACACCTAGTGAATGACTGATCGTTGTTGGCAACGGATATTGTTGAGTCCAGGTTAAAGGACTTCTCAAAGACAGGAGATTGGAAACATTGGTAGATGCAGATTTACAGGGCAATTATAATGATGAGGAGGTAGAGCAGTTAATCCAAGTGGCCTTACTATGCACACAAGGCTCTCCTATGGAAAGACCTAAGATGTCTGAGGTGGTTAGAATGCTAGAAGGTGATGGTTTGGCTGAGAAATGGGAGCAATGGCAGAAAGACGAGACATTCCGGCAAGACTTTAACAACAACATACATCACCCTAATGCAAATTGGATAGTAGATTCAACTTCCCATATCCAACCAGATGAACTATCAGGTCCTAGATGATCCCTTTAACATTCTATGGCCTGACAAGGCTTTCTGTTGGGAAGAGATATACATCTGATTTGTGCATATGATTTTTACCCTCTCTACCTTTTTCTCTTGTGTCATCCTTTTGAAATTGTCTTCTGTGCTCAGATTACATGCCCATTGATCAGGTTGTGATTATTAACGAAAGAAGTTTGTAATTTCTATTGGGTTGTCAAGTTGCAGGATGAAGTGTATGTTACAAGCAACTTTTGTCATTGTATGTACGAGAAATTAGTACAGAGCTTTATGGAAATAAATGCAGTTCTATTGTCAATTACAGTGATTAGTATATATATTTCAGTAGTAATTTCTGGAGGTTTGGAAATCAGGACTAATTGAGTCATGGAGTGGGTTTATAGTTTGTTGCTCTTAATTGTTGGCATTGCATTTATTACCTGTGGAAATATGTCTGGATGGCCATGCAATGCAATTGGTTTCTCAATTTCTCTTCGGAATTTGTCATTCGCCAATTATGGATGATGTTGCTCTAATATTAATCACCTGTTTGGTTTAGATTCTGGTAGTGCTTTTCATGTTTAGTTCTAAATTAATTAATCCATCCATTAAGCTGAAACGCTAGAACCTACTTTGATATTGTGGTGTCCAATAATTTTTCGCTTATGTCTTCATATTTAACCCTGCAAATAATATTCACTGTGACTAAGGATTTATTTAATTATATTTGTTAAGTTACACTCATTTGTGTTCTTAAAAGATAATTTTAGTAAGTTAAAACTTTGATTTTATATTTTAAGAGTAATTTGGTAAAATATTCCTTTAAAAAAATAATTGAGAAAATGCTCGTAAATTCACTATTGACTTTTAAGTTATTTTACCATGTTATAATTATAATTTTTTTAAAATACATTTAATATATAATTTGATAAAATATTCTTTAAAAAATTAAATTTAAATTAATAAATATTATCTCTGATTTTTATTATAAGATTAAAAGTATAATTTGATCTTATTATATGATCTAATAAAAAATGTTAATTACATTAATTATTTTTTCATAAAAATATTGTTAATTAAAATTGATTTTAGAATGATATGATAACAAAATATATCTGTTAACTTTGTTCATAGATGTAATTTTGAAAAAAAAATATTAATTTAAAATAAATTTAATGTTCTTAATTAAATTAATTAATTTTTAATTTTAATAAATTAATTAATTGAATCTTATAATAAGAACTAAAAATAATATCTTTATTAATTTTTTAAATACTTAACTATGATGTTAACTTATAATTTTTGTTGAATGAAGTTTTAGAGAATAAGATGGTAAAGAAAGTTTCTAAATTGAAAAAATGATTAAAGAGGTATTTACATTTATTTTTAATTTACTTGTATATTTTTTAAGGACCAAAATTTAAAAAATGTTATTTTTTATTGATCATTTTCATATTTAATTTTTTTTATTCTAAAATGACGAATGAGATTTGAATTTGTGACATATCTATATCTATATATATTGTTAAAGAGATTTGAGATAATATTAATCATTAATTAAAATATAAATCTTATAATAGTTGATGGATATAATCATACTTAATAGTCTTAATTATATTTAACAAAAAATAAATTACTCACATTAATAATATTTATTACATAGATATTAATGTAGCACTTAATATTTTCTTAGGATGTAATACTTGCTGTTATTAACATAGTATTTTTTAAAATATTTTTATTTAAATAATATTAAATATTTTCTTTAACAAACATAACATATTTATTAAATTTAATAATTAAAATACTGATGTTCAATTTATTTTTAAATTAATTACTTTAAAATATATTTTATGAACAATAACAATTTAATTTTTTGTTAAATATAATTAAGACTATTAAGTATGTATTGTATTTTAATTAATAATTAAGGATAAAAATTAATAAACAAAATTTTATTTACATAAATCAATATATCTATTTTAAAATTATTTATTAAAATATATTTCATGAATAATAATAATTTAATTCATTTATAATGAGAAAAAATAGTAACATATAAAATGCATCATATAATAATATTAAAAATTAGTAATACATATAAGTAATAATTCTTGTAGATAAATAACTTTAAAAAATAACATGTAATAGATT
>JAMLFT010003102.1:0-23040 GCA_026544285.1 Pachyrhizus erosus | reverse complement strand
TTATTAAATTATATTTAATTCCTAAAATTTATTTTTAACTCTTGAAAATTTATATTATGATTTTTCTCATTTTTATTCTTTTCTTCTTATATTTTCATTTTATTTAAAACATCATAAATCTATTTCTTATTTGGAAATTTGGTATATATAGTTTTATTTTAAGCTTTAATTTAATTTGACTACTAAAATTCTTTCTCTCTCCTTTTCTCTTTAAAAATATCATATACTAAATAGATAATATTTTTCTCATAGAAAAATAAAATTCTATATCATATTTTGGCTAAATTAAAAAGGAAGAGATAAATTCTTCTAATATAATAATTTTATAAATTTGCCATATCTAAAAATAGGATGTTACAAGAGTCAATAATATAAACCATCATTTTGTGTCTTGTCACTAGACATAGACTAGTTTCTTCATCTAATCCTTTTTAGGAGTTTTGTTCACAATCCTTCTAGGTTATATATGTTCTTCTCCCTTTGTTCTTTTTATAAAATCCATGAGCCTTCATTGAGGGGCATTCAAACTTGAAATGGCTAGGCTTTCCATATTCAAAGCAAGTTTGTGAAGAGGAAGGTTTTTCCGTTTTGAAATCTTTTTTTCATCATCATCATAAGTTGCTTTCATCATATTTTTTTTTCTTTAGTTGCAAAAGTGAGACTTTTTTTCTTTTTATCCTCTTTTTTTCCTTTATCTAGCTTCTTGAATGTTAGTTCAAATTTTTTGAGCTTTCCAAATAGTGTTGACAAGTCCATAGTTTTGAATCCAACAAATTCAGCTAATGTAGTGACCTTTGGTTGTCAGGTCTCTTCATACGACAAAACACTTTATCAACCAACTCTTAATTAGTTAAATCCTTACCTAGCTTGGAGAGATGATTTATAATGTGAGAGAAAAGTGTTTGTATATTGATAATATATTCTTCTTGTTTCATTTTGAACATCTCATATTCTTGTGTTGTTCCTTCTAACTTCTATCACATTGCTTGTGCCTTTGTGGGTATGTTGTAGGGTATCTCATATCTTCTTAGTTGTCTTGTACAAAGAAATCCTACAAATCTTGTAACTTTCCCATTTTTATTTACCATCTATCCAATATTTGTTTTAAGTGTTTATGTAGGAATTTGGAGATTCTAAGTACACAATTGTGTTCAAAATAACAAATAAACTTTACTTTAAATCTTTCATAATTTTCTAGAATTAAAGGCTACGAAATTACAAAATGCTTATTACATCCCTAAATACTAGTAAAACTTTAATAATGAGATGAATTAATAAAGAAAAATAGAGAATTTTAAAATACATTTTAAATTAGAAATATACTTAGAATAATACAATTTAACCATATTATTCCTGGGAATTAAATAATTTTTGTGTGTTAAATAATAAAAATGCCTTTGGTTAATTGTACAAGTCCAACCATAGACTTTTTTACTAAAAAAATATTTAGAAAAATTATAATAGATTAATTTTTAGTAGAAAAATAGTTTTTTAGTTGAAAATTTGAAAAAAATGTCAAAATTCGTAATTATTTGATATTTATTTGATTAAAATTTTCATTTATTTTATATTTTAATACAAAATAATTATATAAGAATCTTATAATAATATTAATAATAAGAATTTTAAAAGAAATCTGGAAAATAGAGTGGGATGGACATTTACTTAAGCCCAACCGAAGAACGCTTCTCTCAAAGCCAATCCAAATCTATTTTAAACTCATTCTAATTAATACCTAAATGTGTAATTAATTAATTATGTTAAAAAATGAATAAGCGCATGATTTTTCTCAGTGTGCTGAGCTGGGACATGGGGAGATTCTATCACCTTTGCCTAATAGTAAGTTTTTACATTAAAAAAAAAATTACAATTGCAAATTTTAATAACCAAAATTATTTGAATTGTTGGTTAAGATTATTTTTAAATAAAAAATAAAAACACACATTTAACAAAAACTCTTAATCCCTCTTTATCTCCCGGGCAGTTGCAACTCTTCTCCCTTCATCATTTCATTTTCTTTCTTACCTAAACTGATAGGACCACATGATATGCTTGGGTAAATAAAAGTCTAAAGTCTAAAAAGGAAAATATTAATTAATCACCTTCTTTCTTATTCAAGAAAATGGACGCATATAAATATAACAAAGTAGCAACGGTACTGAAATCATAACCATCCACGTGTGTGGTTATTACAAGATAAAGAAGTACAACCTAAAATTAAATCCAATTAAGGACTGTTCTGAAATATCTAGATAGGACTTTTACAAAATAGCTTACACACATTCGCATCCCAGCTAATTTATTATCGGATGATGTCTCAAGAAAAAGAAAGACAGGTGTATTTTTATGCCAAACCCAATCTACTTTAACTTCATGAACTATTAGATTCTACCACATTTTACTCGAAACCACACTAATCTCAAACGATAAGAGTAAAGACTATTTAGTGATGTGAGTAATGAAAGAATCCATTTCCTTACCTTCATCCATGGACCTACGGATGGAATTTTTAAGCCTCAGTGCTCTCTCTCGCATTTCATCACCTTCCATTGCTTCCATCAACCTTCTCACAGCATTCTCAACAGCTGAAGCACTAACCAACGCTTTCTTTTGTGCCCAACCCTTCACAACCAAACCAATCTTGAGCACCTGTGTGATCAAACCTGAGTTTCTTGGCTGGTCAGAGTGCATGGGCCATGCTGCTATTGGCACCCCCATGGTTATGCTCTCTAAACAAGAGTTCCATCCATAATGACTCAAATCCCCCTGTTGAAGTGTGGCTCAGAATTTCCAATTGGGGTGCCCAATCTCTCACAACTAGCCCTATGTCTTTAAGTCTCTCCTCAAACCCATTTGGAAGCTCATGCCTTTTTCCATCAAAGATGTCTCCTTTATCAGCATCTCCCAGAACCCAGATGAACTTCTGCTTGCTTTATTCCAACCCAGTTGCAATCTGATGGACTTGTTCCTCTTTAAAACTTGTTGTGGTCCCAAAAGACACATATAGGACTGAATTTGGATCTTGTTTATCAAGCCACTCCATGCATAAATGTCTTCCTTTGGAATCTTTCTTCTCAATGGCTAAAGGGTTGAATGGTCCCAGTGCCCAAATCTTCTTGCCACCACCGATGCGCTCCGTCAACTCAATGTAAGCACCTTCAATTGCCCTGCTTGTGTTGTAAATGAATCCATCACTGAATTTGAAGAATTCCCTTTGTGCAGTAACGAAATCCATGAATTGGGTTGAGAAGCATCCTTGCAGAGAAGGAAATTTTAGCGCATGCAAGCCATCAACCGAGGGCCGTCCCATTTTCTCCCAAAAATAAGCAAAGGTGGTAAAGGCACATGAGCTGTGAAAAGTGTAGTTCTCAACATTTGGCATGTTTGTGACATTTGATACAAAAATCAATACGTCTCTAGCTCTTATTCTCATTTTGCATAAGCAATTAATGCCTCAAGTTCAACAACAACAACCTCCTCAATAACTTGATCAACCATTAATAAATGACAATGCTGATCTATGTCTTCTTCAAACTTTTTTTTTTATAATACTAAAGGGGGAGAAGTAGAAGAAGTCTTGTATTAGACTCAAGGGAAGTACTTTCTATAGTACTTTTAAAAATCATATCAGTAAAAGATATGACAATATTTTTTGTTTACTCTCCCTATTGCTCTAATACATTGCTTATTATCGATATTTGCTCTAATACTTATTGCTTTAATGTTTTACTTTGATACATTACTTGCAAGAACATAAATATTGGACTCTAGGAGAGTTTAATATCATAAATCATATTCTTTTACTCTAATATATTTGTTTCTAAAAGTCAAATTACGATATGGTTTATCGTCATTCAAAAGGGAGTTAGAACCAAAGACGTGAATGAATGTTAAGCTTATTAAAAATTTATGGTTTTGATTAGTACTATAGAATACTATGGAATATTATACTTTAAAGTATGCTAGTGAATCAATGAGTATATTGACAGGAATACATTCAAAAACTTTTATAAAACTATATGTTCAAAATTATGATTTGAAAATGTGTTATAAGTTGAGATATGCTCTAAAAAAAACATTAGACTTATTTTTTACTTGCACATTATTTATGTTTGACCAATCTTAAATACATTAAATGCATAGGATATTTCATATAACAATTTATCTATGCTTCTATCCTATGTTTTAACATTTAAATTCTAATAAGCATTTAATGACATAATAATAAGCATGATGAAGATAAGCAAATTTCCAAATCAAAGGACCTTCAAGCTCTAAAGTTTGATATAATTATAAATTTCAAACTTTAAATTTTTCCTCTTTATCTAATCATAATTTAATTTAGTTAAAATAGGATTTAGGAATTTATTTCCTATGAAAAAATATCATCTAGTAAATATTGTTTAGAAAATAAGAGAAAGAGAAAATGAGAGATAGGAAAGAGAAATTTAAAATAATTTAGTTAGTCAAAATTTAAATAAACTTAAAGATGGAAATATGAATTAATTTCCAAATAGAAATTAAAATTTATAGTTTTGATAAAATAAAAATAAAGGAAGGAAACAATAAGAATAAGGAGAATTGGAATATAATTAGAATAAAATTTTCAAAAATAAATAAAAAAAATGGCAAACAATGAACCTAGGAATTAAAAGAAAAAGAACTGGAGAAATTCAAACCAAAACCAGAGAGGTAGTGCAGAAGAAGATGATCAGAAAGCCAAATAACCATTTTACCCTTGGTAAGAAAAATAACAAAAATACCCCTAGCCTGATTTTTCTTATTTTCTCTGCCATTTTTATCCATTCAAGTTTTTTAAAAAAAATTAAATGATAGCCCTATCTTTGTGAATGAACATTAAAACAATTTGTCCAAAAAGTTTGAATAAAATTAACTCTAATTTTGTAAAATTACCAAAATACCCCTAAGAGAAAAAATTATAAATTAAACCCCTTTTGCTCAATGAATTAGGGGAAAAGTTATCAAAATATGTTTAGGTATAAGCCTAGGGTATTTCTACCATCTTAGGAATTTAACATTCTTTAGGAATAAATTTTATTCCAAAATGACCAATATACCCTTAAGCTATAAAAATAAAATTTTACCATTGTTTGGTCATTCCAAATTCAAGAAAAATAGTCTAAACCCTTCCTAGCATTATTAGGAACTATCATAAAACTTTATGAGCTGAAAATGAGAAGGAAAAGTCCTTAAAGGGCAAAATTTTATAAAATGATCAAAATGTCCCTATGTTATAAAATAAATTTTTACCACTATTTGGATCTCGTAAGGTCAGGAAAATACTTGACATTAATATTAGAAGCCTATATAAAAATTATGATTTGAAATGTGAAGAAGAAATCCTCAAAAGAACAAAATTTGCAAAATGACCAAAATACCCTTCTTAAGAAAATTTTTTAAAATACCCTTTTTTAATAAAATTGTCCAAACTAAGACTAAAAGAGATTCAAAACCTCCTATAATTACTTCTTTCACATAGATATAAAGATAAAAAGGAAATTGTGGACAGAAAATATAAAATGACAATGTTGCCTGTATCTTGCTATTTGAATATAATATACATTATTGATTGTTATGATCATTAATTATGCTTTTAAATGTATTGGATTGATTATATAAATATAATTTCATGCCTTCACTGTTGGTGGGAGGTAGGTATTCCTGATGATTGTCTATTTGAGATAATAAGCTCTAAAATAATCTTAGGATTGATGATGAACTGAGAAATGCTTAGTCAATGATGACGAAATCTAGAAATGATTGTGATGGATATTATTCATAGATATATAAACTTATTATTAATACCAAGATAGCATGAAAAGTAGAGATGACATATGAAATAAGGAAGGTATATTGAATTGAAAACTTTAACGAGTGAGAATTAAAACTAGGAAATGCAATGGTTGACCACAGAAGGTACCTAAGAAATCTATGCAAGCTCTAGTGAGACCTTAGAGGTAGATAAGGTGCCAAGTCATGAACCACTCAAAGAAAAGAAGGTGTCACAAACCTGGCTTGGTGTCCTCGACAAAGTGGAGCATTACTAAGATCCAGTTGAGAGTATCTTGGACGAGTGCCAAGCAAGATATGTACTCCCGATCGTTAACCAAAGATTGTAAATTGGATTATTAATTATACACTCATGTAAGCCCTCCCAAACTTAGTAGTATTGGAGGCTGTGAAGGGCCCTAAAATGAATAAAATTCTTGAATTAGGCATGTACAGTGAGATGAGAGCCTACGTTAGATAAACTATCCTCCATTTTTATATATATGTTACTCAATGGTAGATGACTCACTCCTACATCCCCTTACCTTTTTAGACATAAATGGTAGATGAATTTCAGTCTTTATTCCACTTGACCATAATACTCCTAGAAGGAAGGTGAACCTATGACAGAATCCAAGGAGATGATACATTCGTGGTATATGTTCGGTTTGCTTTCAAACCAGCTAATATCGTAGTCCCTTAGCAATTTCATTATGTAGACTTACCAGTAGTCTTATCTCAAACTCCGCCACCTAGATTCACTAGTAGTCCAGCTATGCGGAGATGACCTCAGACTCCTCAATGTTCATAGTCCTCCATGGGATCAATCTAGGCTAATGATCCAGACAGGAGAGAAGATTCTACAGAAGAAGAAGATCCTGTTGAAGAATCTGACTAGATTAATATTAGTATTGAAAAATGATTAAGAAGATATTTTGTTTGGTTATCTAGAATATTTTGATGTAATAATAAGTTTACTTATAACTTTATCCATCTTGTATAATTAAGTTGGGAATACCCAAAATGAAGTTATGTGAAATGATATGTTATATTAAATTGTAATTCCCCTGGCAAGTTAGATTTTTTTAAAATTTTACTTGCGCTTAAGTTATCTGAATATAATTTCTTAATTATCAAAAGTAAATAAAAAAGGGGAGTTACACTTAGCCTATTTGTGTATTTGTCTCCCATGAGCACCTTCTCAATGGTTTGACATTCTTTGTAAAGAGCATCCTAGTCACGTCTAATACTAGCTCCAACACGTTCACAACTAGTAGTAATGGCTATAATTTAGGGTCAATCAAAATCTCCTTTCCTAGGCACTCACCATGTATTTCTCCCTTCCTAGAGAATTTTGTAGTCTTCCAAAAGGCTCTTATTAGTTAAGGAATAGTCACCTCTTTCATGTTTAAGTGGCTTAGGAAACCATATCTCTTCAACCGATCCTTAATGTTCAACCCAAGCTTCTCTAGAAAATCAATCTTCTAGGATTACTTAACATTGATTGTTGCATTATACATAACTTATGGTGTGGCTAATAAAAGTTTCACCAATATACTATTGAGCAACCATTTCTACAATTTAAATATCTCAAAAAATAAAAGGTTAAGTGGTTTAGATAGAAAATCCAAGTAAAGAATACAATTTAAGGTTTCAAGAGGTAATTTTAGTGTTTAGGTTAAGAAACAAAGGGGGTTGAATACACCCTATACTAATAAATACTCAACCTCTATAAGTAGAGTTTTAATAACAATCGAAGGGTTAGAAAACATACTAGAAAAGAGGAAATAATAATGTTTGTGTAATTGTTATAAACTTTTTGCAAACTCTTTTAGAAAAGACGTATACAAAGATGTAAAGTATTTTTGTAAACACAAGACATATAAAAACATGAGGAAAGCAAGCAACATGACAAACACTTTTTATATTAGTTTATTCCAACTCTTACACTACATCTAGTTCTCCCTCAATCTGAGGAGTTCCACTAATAAAAAATTTAGTTACAAAAATGAGTACTAACTTCATCACTCCTAGCTACAAACACAAGTATTTTCTTAGTCACTTCTGTTTTCCCAATTCAAGTATTATGTGTTACCATTTCTAGTTATACAACTTAATTACATGATTAAGTATATCAAGTATTCTTTTTCACTAAGTTATTATTGGCTTTAACAACAACTTTACATATTACAACTCACAAACAGAGGATATGAAAGTTTCAACATAAAATGCAACTTAACATATCTAAGGATATAAACAAATTACAGAGCAAAAATCTAAAGAAGAGATATAAAGAGTTTTAGACGTATATAAGCTTTTCAAAGATTTGATTCAGAATCAGTTTTTCCTCATTCTTTATGCATCTAGTATATATAGGCTTCAAGGAGTAGTGTTCGTTGTGATTCAATGTTTTCCTCTCTTCTAATTTTAATGTGCATTGAATGTATGACTTTTTTGTATATCTTTATACTATAAATGTTCAATTTTTGTCAAATGAGAAATAATATATTTGTTCTTTGTCAATTAGGTAGATATCGCATGATATTATTATATTTATTATTTTTTCATCTAAAATCCATTATTTTTTAATTCATTAAAACATATTATTATATTTAATTATAGTAACTAAGATGATTATAATCATAACAAATAATGACTAAATTAATTAACTAAATTACTAAATATTAAATAAATTTTGTTTTTATATAACTTGGTAATCAACTTATTAAATTTTAAGACATATTTTTTTTATAATTATGGTGACTTTTTGTTTATTATCATAATTTTTATAATTGTGGTAATTAAGGTGTTTGAGATATGTGTGTAATGCCCTTTTTATTCATCATATTTTATAGATATTTGTTCTAGATATTTTATATTATTTTAAATCTTAAGAACTAGTCTTGTCAGGGGTTATAATTTAAAAGAGATATACTATCAACATCATATTCGAGTAACTATAATATTCCATTCAATAAGGCCAAGTCAAGTTATCATTACATTCTTCCAAAATAGTTAACTAGTACATTACAAAAGTAGGAGTCTAAAATGATCAAAACATTTATATTTCTATAAACATCCCTAGCTTGAATACTCCGAAGGGTCTTCTTCTTCTAAGGATTCTTCTCCTCTACCTTGACCATTTTCTGGGACTGAGCTTATGGATGAGTCTTAGCGTGGAGGGGTTTGAGCGTGTCGATGTACTATAGGAACATCTGGAGGAACACTTGTGAATCTAGGTGACAAAGTTTGGGATAAGACTACTGGGATGTCTATACGGTGGAATTGTCATTGGACTACAATGTTAAGAGGTCTGACTGAAAATCTAACGTAGCCCATGAACGTGTCATCCCACTAGTCAAATCGTGAGTCCATCAACCCTTTAGGGTAAAGTGAAAAAGGGGTTGGAACTCGTCTACCATCTGTATCTAAAATGTGGGATTATAGGAGTGAGTCATTTATCCTTAAGCAAATACATAAAAGTAAATTGTTATCTCTAACTATCGTAGACACTCATTTCATCATAACATGCCTAATTAGGGATTCTACCTGATTTAGAACCCTTCGTAGCCTCCATTACTCTTTTCTTCGGGAGGACTTACACGAGCGTGTCAACACTAATCCAAGTTTGTATTTTGGGTTGACGATCGAGAGTACATATCCAACTAATACTGGATTCAGAATACTCTTAATCGTATCTTGGAAATGCTATGTTTTGTCGGGGATGTCAAATTGATTCTTTGACACTCTCTTCACTCTAAGGGATTCACAACTTGACACCTTATCTACCCCCAATGACTCACCAGAGCCTGCATACATTCCTTAGGTACCTTTTGTGGTCAATCCTTGCAATCTTCAGTCTTATTTCTCACATGTTAGGAATTCTGACCCATTCTACCTTCCTTTCTTCGTTTATCTATCTTCTTTGGTACTGATGTTTAATTCCATGATATCATCCTATAACATACTTCTTTCATTCTTGCTTTGCAACTCTTATACAAACGTTATTCAGTGATTGTTTAAGAATATTTAGTTCATCTTTTACCCTAAGGTTATTTCGATAATTTGTCATCTTACAGAGACAGTCATCATCACTTATATATCCCTCTACTATTAGTAGAGGTAATAAATTTCATCCTTACTATCAATTCAAGCAATCATACAATACAAAAAAATTAAAATTATAATCAAGCATCATTACAATCAAAATAACACTAATTATAATTGAGATGACAAGATAAGGGTAAAATGGTCTTTTTCCAAGACCTTCATGTTTATGTTCTTAATTTTATTTTTTCTTCATACTCAAATTTGATTATATTTTATTTATCTATTGAATATTACAAATTCAATTGAGAAATTATTCATATTATAATCAGAGAATAAGAAAAAGGGCACAATCATCTTTTTTTATTAATTTTTACTATAATTTTCTCTTCTATATTCTCCTTTTGTTTTCTCCACCTATTTCTAATTCATTCTACTTTGATTAACTAATTAAATGTTAGAATTTAGATAAAAGATTCACTCATAAATCAAAGAGTATATCTTAAACAAAGGAAAAGGTAAATCGTCTTTTCCTTTCTTCCTTTCTTTCTTTCTTCGTTCCCTCTATAATTTTCTGTCTCTATATTTATCTATCTATGTTAGTTTATTTGAATTAGAGTTTAAAATAAACTATATTTTTATTATTAGTATTATTATTGTTGTTGTTGTTGTTATTATTATTATTATTAATCTTATTATTGTTGTTGTTATTATTATTGTTATTATTAATGTTGTTGTTGTTGTTGTTATTATTATTATTATTATTATTATTATTATTATTATTATTATTATGAATGTGGCATATTACTACATGGAGATAGGGATAACCAAGATTGGAGCCAATGTTGAGGAAGTTTAGGAAGCAACTATGAAAAGGTTTATTGGAGGTTTAAAGAAGGAAATAACTTATGTGATAGAGTTACAACATTATGTGCAAATGGAGGATTTGTTACACAAAGCAATTTAGGTGGAAAGACAAATGAAGTCTAAAGACCTTCCAAATTTGTTTCATCTTCTAACTCTACATGAAGATCAAATTGGAAGAACAATAAAGGTGTTACAAATACTAAAGATGATGAAAAGGCAAAGTACTCATTTGTTGCACCTAAATGTAAAACTACAAATTATACCTCTTCTAGATCATGTGATATCAAGTGTTTCAGGTGTCAAGGAGTTGAACATATTGCTTCTCAAAGTCCAAATAATAGAGTAATGATTGTGAGGGATGATGGAGACATAGATAGTGAGAGCTCAAGTGATGATGAGATGCCACTATTGGAGGATTGTACTGATGTTGAAGTTGTTAAACACATACATGGAATTGCACTTGTTACAAGATGTTCTCTTAGCATACAACTTAAGGAAGACGGAGATGTCAAACAACGTGAGCATATTTTTCATACTAGGTGCCACATAAATGACAAGGTATGTAACATGATTATTGATAGTGGAAGTTGTACCAACGTGACTAGAACCTTGTTGGTTGAGAAATTGAACATGTCAACCAAAAAACATCCTAATACATATAAACTTTAGCAGTTGAATAGCTGTGGAGATATCAGGGTGACTAAACAAGTTCGAGTTTCATTTTCCATTGGCAAATAAAAAGATGACATTTTTTGTGATGTTGCATCAATGCATGATGGACATCTACTTATAAGGCATCCTTGACAATTTGATAGAAAAGTCATACATGATGAGTATAAAAATAGGTATACCCTTTCCATGAATGGGTGTACCATTGTATCAACATCTCTCTAACTTGTTTATTGTTATACAAATCTAATTAGAATTGCAAAAGAGTGTAAGATGAGAAAGAAAACAATTGAGCATTCAAGAAAAAGAAAGAAAATAAAATATGAGTGAAAGTAAGAAAAGGAGAAAGAAAAATAAAATAAGTGTTGTGAAGAAAAAAAAAAGAAAATGAGTGTATTTGTAAAGAAAAGAACAGTTGAGAGTGCTTTGTTAGAAAGAAAGAAACTACTTGTATCGATGTACAATGATGTTTACTTCACTAACGATTTGAATTCTTCTTTGTCTTGTAAAGTTGTTTCTTTATTACAAGAATTCACTAATGTTTTTCTAGAAGAATTTCCTTTGGGGATTACCTCCTTTAAGAGGTATTGAGCATCAAATTGACCTCATCTCAAGTTCTCTAATCCTAAATAGGCCAGCTTATAGAACAAGTCCAGAGGAAACAAAAGAAATTGAAAGACAGGTGGATAAATTGTTGTAAAAGGGATTTGTGAAGGGGAGTCTTATTCCATTTTTATCCTTGTGATTTTGGTTCTAGAGAAAGATGGAACATGACGCATGTATATTAACTGTTGAACCATCAATAAAATCACTAAAGTATAAATACCATATTCCTACATTGGATGATATGCTTGATGAATTGCATGGTTCTTGTGTGTTTTCTAAAATTGATTTGAAAATTTAATACAATCAAATTTGCATGAAAGAAGGCGATGAATGGAAAATCAAATTTTAAAACAAAATATGGTTTATACGAGTGATTAGTGATGCCATTTGGCTTTACTAATGCACCCAACATTTTCATGAAATTAATGAACCATGTTTAGTGTTCTTTCATTAGAAAATTTGTTGTACTCTATTTTGATGATATTTTCATTTATAGTAAGACCTTAAATGAGCATGTTAATAATTTGCATGATGTTCCTAATGTTTTGAGAGAAAATAAATTATATGCCAATATCAAAAACTGTTCATTTTGCCTTGAATCTATTATGTTTTTGGGATTTGTTGTAAGCTTCAAAGGAATAAGTGTGGATGAAATAAAAGGTAAAGGCAATTAGAGAATGACCTATACCTAATAATGCAAATGAGATAAGAATTTGTCATAGTTTCACAAGTTTTTATAGAAGGTTTGCAAAGAACTTTAATCCTATTCTTGGAACTTTGAATAAACTTGTTAAAAAGAATGTGGTGTTCATATGTAACTATGTGCATGAAAGAGCTTTAAATTTGTTGAAAGATAAGTTTACCAATACACCTTTGCTCTGTTTGCCCATTTTTGATAAAACTTTAGAAATTGAATATGATTATTTTGGTGTCGAAATAGGTGTAGTGTTGATGCAAGACTCTAAACCAATTGCATGTTTTAGTTAGAAACTTAGTGGATCAAGGGAGTTCATAATCCATTTTGACCATCAAAGTTTGCAGTTTTTGAAAACTCAAGTAAGCTTCAAAAAAGATATGTCAAGTGGTTAGAGTTCATTGAGATGTTTCCTTATGTAATCAAGTACAAGAATGGTAATAAAAATGTTGCAGCTGATGCATTGTCTAGAAGGTATACATTACTTACTTCTTTGCAAACTAAGTTACTTGGTTTTATAAAATAATGAAGGATTTATATGTCAATGATTTTGATTTTGGTCAAGTACGAGATTCTTGTTCTAAACATGCTTTTGAGGACTATATTGGGCAAGATAGGCTCTTGTTTAAGAACAATAAGTTTTGTTTGCTTATTTGTTTCTTGCATGAAATGTTAGTTAGAGACACTCATGGTGGAGGATTAATTGGACATTTTGGAGTTAAAAAGACTATAGAAATTTTGCATGAGCATTGTTATTAGCTCAACATAAAACATTATGTGCAAACTATTTATAATAAATGCATTACATGTAAACAAGCTAAATATAAGTTAATACCCCATGGTTTCTATACTCCTTTTCCTATGCCTAATCAACCTTGCATTGATGTTTCAATAGATTTTGTGTTAAGATTGCCTAGATCTCAGTGCAAAAGACAACATTTTTGTTATTGTTGATAGGTTTAGTAAAATGACACCTTTCATTGCATGTTCTAAAATCAATGATGCAACACATATTGCTTATTTATTCTATAAAGAATTTGTGTGTTTGTATGGATTGCCTAAAACCATAGTAAGTGATAGAGATGTGAAGTTCCTAAGTCATTTTTAAGAACAAAACTGTTGTTTTCTATTATTGCACATCCTCAAATGGATGGAGAAACTAAAGTTGTAAATAGAACACTTACTTCCTTGTTGTGGGCTATCATTCAAAAGAATTTCAAACAATGGGAGAAATGTTTGCCACATGTTGAGTTTGCTTACAATGGGTTTGTTAATTTTGGTGCTTATTCTCCTTCTAAAATGGCGTACGATTTTAATCTTTTGACTCCTCTAGATATATTACAATTGCCAACTAATGAATATGATAATTTGGATGGAAAGTGTAAGAAAAATTTTGTGAGGGAGTTTCATGTCAAAGTTTGAGCCAACATTGAGAAGAGAAATGAACAATATACAAAGCAAGAAAATAAGGATTGTGTCAAAGTGATTTTTGAACTGGGAGATTAGGTTTGGTTTTATTTGAGGATAGAAAGGTTTTCTATTGAAAGAAAATCCAAGTTGCAACCAAGAGGAGATGAACCATTTGAAGTGTTAAAGCAAATAAATAACAACACATATAAGTTGGATTTACCAAGTGAAACGATAATATAACTCTTACATTTGATGTGTCTGACCTCACTTTCTTTGATGTAAGTGATGAACTTGATTCGAAGATGAATCTTTTAAAAGAAGGAAGGAATGATAAGGAAGGACAAACAAACCAACACAAAGACACTTTGTATGAAATTGGAGGTCCCATGACTAGGTCTAATACCAAGATGACGAAACAAGCTTTATAGAGCCTAATTATGGAGACCAAGAAATGTTTAGAACAAATTTGATTAGAGGCTCACAAAAATATATCACTTTTATACATGTTGATGAAATTTAAGAATATCTTTAATATTTATTATTAGGCTATATTGTATCTTATAATAGGATTTATTTCATTTATTGGGGTCATAATCCTATCTTTAATTTAGATGAGATAAACATTTTAACATATAATTTTAGTTATGGTAAAATTAGTATTTTTTTTCTATTATCTTATCTTCAGTTCAAAGTTTTTAAGATTTGTTTCTATTATTTATTTTTCTAATTTCCTATAATTACGAACCTATGTAAAGGAAAACTTGACAAGTCAGATTCAAATGAATTAAGTATTTTCTCCTTCGTGAGAGCTTCTATTTATTTTTTTTTTGGGTAAAAAATTTTTAGTGTTCATTCTATCGGCAGGTCGCTAATAGGATCACACTTTTTTATAACTTTGATTCTACCAACAGGTTAAGTTCCTATTTCCGTCTTTTTTTACCTATTTCCACGACAATCCTTAAATTGATTTGTATTAGTATGAGTGCTTGATAGAATCATCTCATGGACATATAATACTTTTCAAAATGAGATGCTTCATAGGTAGCATTCAAAATGAAATGTTTCATGGTATTGGCAACATTCAAAATGATATGCATGACAAGACATAGTAGACACATCTTGTGTAATATTTTATAATAATATTATTTTCATGCGGAGGGTTAGTCCAAATTAAGTTTATTAAACCCCTATATTTTTAAGAACTATTGTCCAAGTTTATAATAATATTATTTCCATGCGAAGGGATCATGATGTTTACAATGTGTTATACTCTCTTTGTACTAAAAAACAAATAGCCTATTTGAGTAAGGGCGTAAAGGTAAGCCAATTGCTATTTGGCAACTTTAACCTAAAATGAATAAGTCTATGGTTAAAGTTAAAGGACATATTTGAAGACTTTGTGGAGCAGCCATAACAACAACAACAAAATGAAAAACAAGAGAAAACAATTCCAAAACCAAGTGTGGTGGAGGTAGTTTTCAACTTCTTCAATTTGGGAAGATTGGAGAAGGCTCAATAAGGTAAAATGACTTTACCCAAGGACCAAGTCATCTCAGATAACCAATAGACCTATGTCCAACCTTGTGGAAGACGTGCAAATGTCCAAGCATGTCAAGAAAAATGTACCTATATACATGTTCAAGCTAGTTAAGAGAAAGATAGTGTTATAAGACAAATATGACTCTAAGGCAACATTTGACGACTAGATGCCAATAGGAGAAGCTTTGAAGACAAGACATATCAAACATAATGTTGATAAGTCTCAATCAAAGGTAAGTTTTGGTTATCTAGTTCAACCTATGAAGGAACCCACCAAACAACTAACCCAACAAAGACCAAAAAAATCCATCAAACGATCAACCTTAACAGATGCCTAAACATAATCACCAACTCAAACAAAAACCCAAAGAAAGTCCCAAACATAAACCTAAATCAAATTGGCCCTACACCCATTTTTGTTGAGATTCAACAGAAAAAGTTTTTCCACTTATACTTTATAACTATACCATAAAGATGACAAAATCATTATCATTGGATGCCATGATTTTGACCATCCCAATTGGTATACCCTCCATACAATACATTAGTACCCAATCTTATACTACCTAATCAAGCAAGTTTCCAACCCTTACCCACATCTGGACTTGGTCTCTATGATGTAACCATCAACAGGGTTGTGAAGGAACTTTCCAAAGATGACATTTTCTTAGTCAAACCTATCATCATAACCAATAACAAACCTACATTAGGTATCAACCTCTCTCTGGCGTTAGTTTTTAATGGAAAAGTTTAGAGATAGGATGTTGTGAAAAATAAGTAGCATCTTCTCTTCATCAAGGAGAATGTCCAAATTTTCTTTTCCAAATGAAGACTCAAACATCCACTAATGAACCTAACAACATACGAGGTTGAAGAATCCTTTGTTCCTAAGTGGGAGAAATTTGACAACAATGATTTCAAGTCCTCTAAATCATACTTTGCTTTGCGTGAAGGAGCCATTACATACAAATGATACACATAGTGTTTTCAAAGAAAGTTGTATCCTCATGTTGTGAAAACACTCTTCTACAAGCAACACCCTAGAGTGATTCAACATCAACATCTGATCCTTTTAACTCTAAGGGAAGAAGCAAAGTAAAAACAAGCAACCAATAAGGAACTTATTATGGTTGCTCAAAAGAAGCGTTTGATGAAACAACATTTATGGAGCAAGAGCTTGTCATTTGTGACAAGGATCTAACATTTCATCCAATTCACCTTAGGATAGATGAATTCTTTCCTTCAATTCTTAACATCAAGATGATAGGTCACATCAAAGCTCAACCTTTGCTAAAGGATCAAGGTATTACTTATCCACGAAGTCTATATATCAAAGAGTCAACTAAGGTGAACATTTATCCTAATTGAGTTTTCCCTAGATTGCCAATCATTGACCTAAATAGGAAGGGTGAAAAGCCTTGTAGAGTCAAAATGCCTATAAGAACCAAAGTTAGATTTGAGAAGTATATAATAATGTCAAGTGAGCCAATATGTAGAGATGACTCACACATGAATTCACTAAAGACAATGGATGTATGTTTTGGCTACAAGATCTTCATGAATTTATCAAATGTATGTCTATGTCTAGGTTGACTTTAGAGGAAAAGGAGGAAATTTCAACTACTATGGAAGGCTCATGGATTATGTGACCAGTTCACACTTATCATTTCTCGGATACAATTTCGGGCTTCTTGGTAGATGAAAACATATCTTTACATGGGCCATAAATTGACATTCTTTATGCCCTTATGAGCACTTTGGCTAACAAGAAATTTGCAAAGATTGAAAAAAAATTTCCACCTACATTTACATCTCTTGTTTACTCTGTAGACCCCATTAGCATGCATCAACCTTTTGAACAACCTTCAACCACACTACCACCTCTTCTTGTAGCTGAAACTACTGTGACTACTACTTCCCATACATCAACACTTGTTGCTTTTATACCTTCATCTTCGCTATCCATTGCCCAAGTTAAAAACATTATTGATAGCAAGATTCAAGTGCACATAGAAAAGTAAGACACCAAGTTTACTAGTATGCTTAATGACCAAGTCAAGACTATTGATTTTACATTTGATACAAAAATCAATACATCTCTAACTCTTATTCTCATTTTGCATAAGCAATTAATGTCTCAAGTTCAACAACAACAACAAGCTCCTCAATAACTTGATCAATCATTAATAAATGCAATGATGGTCTATGTCTTCTTCAAACCCATTCTTTTATAATACTAAAGGGGGAGAAGCAGAAGAAGTCTTCTATTAGACTCAAGGAAACTACTTTTTATAGTACTTTTAAAAATCATATTAGTAAAAGATATGACAATATTTTTTGTTTATTGTCTTTATTGCTCTAATACATTGCTTATTATCGATATTTGCTCTAATACTTATTGCTTTGATGTTTTACTTTGATACATTACTTGCAAGAACATAAATATTGGACTCTAGGAGAGTTTAATATCATAAATCATATTCTTTTACTCTAATATATTTGTTTCTAAAAGTCAAATTACAATATGGTTTATCGTCATCAAAAAGGGAGAGATTGTAAGAACCAAAGACGTGAATGAATGTTAAGCTTATTAAAAATTTATGGTTTTAATACAAAAGAATATTATAGTTTAAAGTATGCTAGTGAATTGGTGAGTATATTGACAAGAATACATTCAAAGACATGAAAGGGTAATATTTCTCTAACTCACATGCATTATTTTAAGTGAAAAAAAGGCTAAGCATCAAAAGTTCTTAAAATACTGGATACGTTAATAGACATTTTCATTAAATATACATTCAAAAACTTTTATAAAACTATATGTTCAAAATTATGATTTGAAAATGCGTCATATGTTGATATATGCTCTAAAAAAACATTAGACTTATTTTTTACTTGCACAATATTTATGTTTGACCAATCTTAAATACATTAAATGCATAGGATATTTCATATAACAATTTATTTATGCTTCTATCCTATGTTTTAACATTTAAATTCAAAGAAGCATTTAATGACACAATAATAGGCATGATAAAGATAAACAAATTTCCATATCGAAGGACCATCAAGCTCTAAAGTTTGTGACAAATAGAATTATCACTTGTGTGTTTGATACGTCTTGTCTTTGATACTTGTCCAATTGGCATTCTGTCTTCATTAGTTATCGCTGAGTTAGAATTCTCATGTAGGACCATCTTCCCCTTTACAGACTTTGACATTTGAGAGGTATATTTGTCTTCACACATTCCAAAATTTGTGCGTCCTCAATAGGGCTAGGCACAAGTCTTTTGGTCGCTTAGGATGAACTAGTCTTTGGGAAAGTCATCTTGCCCTATTCTACCTTTTCCAAATTTTTTAATTCAAAGAAGTTGAAAACTTCTTCCTCTGCCATAATGGCTTTGGAATACTTTTCTCTTAATTTTCTTGTTGTTGTGGCTCCACATAATTTTCATAAATTTTCTTCAAGTTTAACTTTAAACCTATACGTCCTATATTAGATTTTTTGAACAATAATTGTCTTACCTTCATGCTCTTGTTGAGGCAGAATTATTATTCTTCAACAGATAAAGAGTAAAACACATTATAGACTCCTTGCTCCTAGAGGATCTTATTCAGCAATGTAGCATAAGTAATGTTTTTACTCTCACTTTGTCCCTTCATGTTTCTAACAAGGTTTATGTAAATTGTGTGAGAGAGATTGAACAGAAACCCTTCCAGCAGGTGAAACAATACAAACCTATGGATAATGGTAGGAGCATCTTTAGAACTAACCTTATTAAGGATGGCCCTGTTCAGAATTTGTTAAAAAAATCTTCCCTTCCTGACTGAGGTTAGCATAGCTTAGCCTATTTGTGTATTTGTCTCCCATGAGCACCTTCTCAATGGTTTGACATTCTTTGTGAAGAGCATCCTAATCATGTCTAATACTAGCTCCAACACGTTTGCAACTAGTAGTAATGGCTATCATTTTAGGGTCAATCAGAATATCCTTTCCTAGGCACTCACCATGTATTTCTCCCTTCCTAGAGAATTTTATAGTCTTCCAAAAGGCTCTTATTAGTTAAGGAATAGTCACCTTTTTCATGTTTAAATGGCTCAGGATACCATAGATCCTTAATGTTCAACCTAAGCTTGTCTAGAAAATCAATCTTGAAGGATTACTTAACATTGATTTTTGCATAATACATAACTTATAGTGTGGCTAATAAAAGTTTCACCAATATACTATTGGGCAGCCATTTTTGCAATTTAAAGATTTCAAAAGATAAAAAGTTAAGTTTTTTAGATAGAAAATGCAAGTAAAGAATACAATCTAAGGTTTCAATAGGTAATTTTAGTGTTTAGGTTAAGAAACAAAGGGGTTGAATACACCCTGTACTATTAAATGCTCAACCTCTACAAGTAGAGTTTTGATACCAACCAAAGGGTTAGAAAATATACTAGAAAAGTGGATAGAATAATGTGTGTGTGATGGTTATAAACTTTTTGCAAACTCTTTTAGAAAAGACGTATACAAAGATGTAAAATAATTTTGTAAACACAAGACGTATAAAAACATAAGGAAAGCAAGCATTATGACAAACAATTTTTATATTAGTTTACTCCAACTCTTACACTACATCTATTTCTCCCTAATTTGAGGAGTTCCACTAATCAAAAATCTAGTTACAAAAATGAGTAATGACTTCGTCACTCCTAGCTAAAAACATAAGTATTTTCTTAGCCGCTTTTGTCTTCCCAATTCTATTATTGTGTGTTGCCACTTCTAGCTATACCACTTAATTATATGATTAAGTATATCAAGTATTCTTTTTCACTAAGTTATTATTGGCATTGGCAAGAACTTTACATATTACAACTCACAAATAGAGGATATGAAAGTTTCAACATAAAATGCAACTTAACATATCTAAGGATATAAACAAATTATAGAGCAAAAATCTCAAGAAGATATATAAAGAGTTTCAGACGTATATGAGTTTTTCAAAGATTTAATTCAGAGCCAGTTTTTCTTCATTCTTCATGCATCTAGCATATATAGTCTTCAAGGAGTAGTGTCCGTTGTGATTCAACATTTTTCTCTCTTCTTGTTTTAATGTGCATTAAATGTATGGCTTTTGTGTATATCTTCATACTATAAATGTTCAATTTTTGTCAAATGAAAAATAATATATTTGTTCTTTGTTAATCAGGTAGATATCACATGACATTATCATATTTATTACTTTTTCATTTAAAATTCATTATTTTTTTAATTTTTAAACACATATTATTATATTTAGTTATAGTAACTAAGATGATTATAATCATAACAAATAATGATTAAATTAATCAACTAAATTATTAAATATTAAATAAATATTTTTATATATAACTTGGTAATCAACTTATTAAATTTTAAGACATATTTTTTTTATAATTATGGTGACTTTTTGTTTATGATCACAATTTTTATAACCATGGTAATTAAGGTGTTTGAGATGTGTGTGTAACGCCCTTTTTATTCATCATATTTTATGGATATTTATTCTAAATATTTTATATTATTTTAAATTTTTAAAACGAGTCTTGCTAGGGGTTACAATTTAAAAGACATATACTATCAACATCATATTCGAGTAACTATAATATTCCATTCAATAAGGCCAAGTCAAGTTATCATTACATTCTTCCAAAATAGTTAACTAGTACATTACAAAAGTAGGAGTCTAAAATGACCAAAACATTTATATTTCTACAAACATCCCTAGCCTGAATACTTCGAAGGGTCTTCTTCTTCTGAGGATTCCTCTCCTTTACCTTGACCATTTTTTGGGACTGAGCCTATGGATAAGTCTTGGCATGGAGGGTTTGAGTGCATTGATCTATTACAAGAATATCTAGAGGAACTCTTGTGAATCTAAATGGTGGAGTCTGGGATTGGACTATCGGGATGTCTATGTTGTGGAATTGTCATGGGACTATAATGTTAGGAGGTCTAAATGGAAATCTAACGTAGCTCAAATCGTGAGTCCATTGACCATCCAAGGGTATTATCGTAAAGTGAAAAAGGGGTTAGAACTTGTTTGTCATCTGTATCTGACATGTGGGATTATAGGAGTAAGTCATCTATTCCTAAGCAAATACATAGAAGTGGACTATTATCTCTAACTATCGTAAACACTTATTTTACTGTAACATGCCTAATTAGGAATTCTACTCAATATAGGACTCTTCGTAGCCTCCATTACTCTTTTCTTCGGGAGGACTTACACAAGCGTGTCAACAATAATCCAACTTTGTATTTTGGGTTGACGATCGAGAGTACATATCCTGCTAGGTACTAGATCCAAGATACTCTCAACCGAATCTTGGAAATGCTCCGCTTTGTCAGGGATGTCAAGCAGGTTTTGTGACACTCTCTTCACTCTAAGCGATTCACAACTTGGCAACATATCTACCCCCAAGGACTCACTAGAGCCTGCATACATTCCTCAGGTACCTGCTGTGGTCAACCCTTGCAATCTCCAGTCTTATTTCTCACTCGTTAGGGATTTTGACCCATTATACCTTCCTTTATTCGTTTATCAATATTTTTTGGTACTGATGTTTAATTTTATGATATCATCGTATAACATCCTTCTTTCATTCTTGCTTTGCAACTCTTATACAAACATTATTCACTAATTGTCTGAGAATTTTTCAATTCATCTTTTATCTTAGGGTTATTTCAATAATTTGTTGTCTTATAGAGATAGTCATCATCACTTATAGATCCTTCTACTATTAGTAGAGGTAATAAATTTCATCCTTACTATCAATTCAAGCAATCATACAATATAAGAATATTAAAATTATAGTCAAGCATCATTACAATCAAAATAACACTAATTATACTTTAAATGACAAAGCAAGGGTAAAATGCTCTTTTTCCAAGACCTTTATGTTTATTTTGTTAATTTTAGTTTTTCTTCATACTCAAATTCGATTCTATTTTATTTATCTACTAAATATTACAAATTCAATTGAGAAATTATTCATATTATAATCAGAGAATAAGAAAAAGAGCATAATCGTCTTTTTTTATTAATTTTTACTATAATTTTCTCTTCTATATTCTCCTTTCATTTTCTCCACCTATTTCTAATTCATTTTACTTTGCTTAACTAATTAAATGTTAGAAGTTAGATAAAAGATTCACTCATAAATCAAAGAGTATATCTAAAACAAAGAAAAAGGGTAAAATCGTCTTTTCATTTCTTCTTTTCTTTCTTTCTTCTTTCCCTCTATAATGTTCTATCTCTATATTTATCTATCTATGTCATTTTATTTGAAGTAGAGTTTAAAATAAACTATATTTTATTATTATTATTATTATTATTATTATTATTATTGTTGTTGTTGTTGTTGTTGTTGTTGTTGTTGTTGTTGTTGTT
>JAMLFT010003101.1:0-23042 GCA_026544285.1 Pachyrhizus erosus | reverse complement strand
TCCGATCTTTAAAATAAAAAACAAATATTTATTTTCAATTTAAATAGTAAATATTTGAATATTTAGTAAAGGATTGTTAAGATATGGTGGAGTTTACTGGAGTTTAATATGGGTTAAGACCCCATGTAGTTTATTTTTAGGTTACATTAATATGTAAAATTTTAAATTATTTAATAATTTTTAATTAGGTATCAACATAGTTAAATGAAAATAAAAATTTAAAACTTAATTAAAAATTATTAAATAATTTAAGATATGCAAATTAATTTAACTTTTTTAATTGGATGATTCTCCATCATTAATGTATATCATTATTTAAATAAAATAAAAATAAAAAATAAAAAAATAAAGTAAAGAAGAATGTATGGTGAGGGGTTAAATATATGTTTGTCGAGTCAACTTACATTTTAATGTTTTTATATTCTCTAAATTTGACAATATTTAATTTTTAAGAAAGATAATTTTATCAATAACTTATCATTTATTGTCATTCTTAAAAGCACTTTATTCAAAGGATTTTTTTTACTTTTCTTTAAATTAATTCTTTTTAATTATACACGTGTTATATTAAATTGAATGAAAGAATTATATTGTGCTCCATATATAATTTTGAGTTATTATTAAATAAATTTTATTTTTGATGGATTCAGGTCACATTGTTACATATTAAAAAAAGTGTTTTTAGTGTAAAATAGTTCAGTAATTACTTTTTTACAGATTTTAAAATAAAATTTAATTTATGTTAATTTATCTATAATCTATAATATTATATAAAGTTATTGTGAGAGAGGAAAATGATAATTTTTTTCATCTAAGAAAGGATAATATTAACTTTTTCCTTATATAATTAAAAACAACAACTTTACAAATTGATTTGTTATTTTTACATTATGAATTAATTATGGATAAACTTAATCAAATTATAATACAATTTTTGCTTAAAATAAAAATAAAAATCCCAGACAAAATAAAATTCTATAGAATTTTTTAAACAATTTTAATTTAATTGAAAATTTAAAATTTATTAGATTGTAATAAATTGTGTTATTTTAAATTCTTAATATTATGTGATATATATGGAAATAATATATCTTATATCTAAGATTTTGTTGATATATAATGAAATTGAGGATCTAATTTTTTTTATCTAAGACTTAAATTTAAATATTTTTTTATTAATTTTATTAATATATATAAAATTATTCTCAGGTAGAGTAATCTGTCAAAAAAGTTCTCACTCAGTAAGGTATATATTAACACATTTTTTAGTAATAATAAAAATCACTTTTTTTTTAAAAAAAAAAGTAGTAACTAATTTTATGAGAATTTATTTAAAATAATTTTTTATTTTAACCAGATTTTATATTCATTTAAGCTTCTAATTATTTTTAAAAAACTGAAGCACACATATAAAAGACTTTTTGAAAGTGATTATTTTCAAAAAAATATTTTACAAAAATAATATAACAAACGGGAACTTAATTGAATTTAGTAAATATTTAAAATTTAATTATACTTTTAGTTTCTATAAAATAACACATATTGATTTTGATCTTTATATATTTATTTATTTATTTTTATAAAATTTAAATTTATTAATTTTAGTCTCTATAAAATAAATAAATTTTCAATTTAGTGACTGTAAAATAATTTTTTTAATTTTAATTCTTTCAAAATTTAAAATCATTATTTTTAGTCTTTAAAATTTATTTTAATATAAATAAATAATATTTAATTTAAAGATTTATAATTTAAAAATATATCATATATTAATATTGTATTATAAATATCAACAAGATATTACCTCATGTAGTCACTTAATCTTTCATTAAATATATTAATCATGAACAAGTTGTGACATAATTAATGCATTTTAGGTTTCTGTTTTAGGTTTAGGTGAGCATGCTTTGCAATTCCACTATATCAGCTGATGCCTATAAACACCACAGCAGCAGCATGCTTCTGTTTGTTGCTTCTTCCGAATCTACATCTTCTTAGAGCCATGGTCCCTACTCCCTATAATCCAGATTTTGATACAATTATTCCAATGACACTTGTTCTTTCACTTCAAATCATGCACCAATTCGTGTAATTCCAGGATAAGAAATTATTACAAATAAAGTTATTTGTCAGTCCTAATTAGTAAAATTTTAAAAGCTTCTGAATTGGAGAAAATATTTGTTGAAACTATAAAAACTAAACATAAGTGATATGTAACAATGTGATCAATTTTTAAATCCTAAAAGGTAAAAAAAAAATAAAAAAAGGTTGCTAAAATGGTGATGAACACACTTATTTCCAATGCTGAAATTCCGCTCAATAATTTTGTTTGTCACCAAGTTGTGAAAGGAAATCCTATCGGCTCATAGGACCTTAGGTGAAATAATTGTACCCAATTGTGAATTTTCAGCGAAAGACCATTACACTCCCCGAGGCACGTGATAGAACAAGTTCAAAACTGTTACGAAGAACTTTGACGGCAAAAATGTAGGTGTCATGATCATATAGAGTTTATTTTTAAACTGTTCCCG
Organism: Pachyrhizus erosus; assembly: GCA_026544285.1. NCBI lineage: Eukaryota > Viridiplantae > Streptophyta > Magnoliopsida > Fabales > Fabaceae > Pachyrhizus > Pachyrhizus erosus. The sequence continues at coordinate 20,511 of JAMLFT010003101.1, read as the reverse complement.
GTCCTTGAATTAAGCTTAACCAGATATCAATTTCTTTAAATAGCATATAATTTAAATTTGTATACCAGTTGTGTGTATCACATTAATCACATGCGGTGCATGATAAGAAAAATGATACATATCTACTCCTTTCTTTATATAAGAAATGAAAAAGACAAAAAATAAAAAATTACTACAAGTAATGTGATAATAATAATAATAATAATAAATTGAAAGTAATGTATATGAACATAACTATTGTAGACATAATTGGTGATTTCTTCCATACACCAGTCCAATCGAATTGATAAACAGCTGATAGACAGAAAAGAAACCAAACAGAGAATGAGAAGAATTGTTGATACGGAAAATAATGATCTCAGAGGCCATTTTTAAAACAGGGTTCTGGTTGAAATCCTGTATTGGTGTTGTCCAAACACCAGTTTCTGTGAGCTCGTGATCCTGTCAGTTTACTTTCTCTCTACCCCAAATTTGATTATGAAACCTGTATTCTTCTTGTCCTAACATTTGGTATCCTCTTTTATATTTGAAAATCGCATATTCCTCGTATCAGTATTCAGTAAAAATATCGTTCCTTCCACCCAGAATATGCCATAACATCACAGAATTCAAATGAGTCAAGTTAATTGCACATAACAAAGGCACTTATCATGTAAATATTAGAAAAAGGTACAAATAGGGCTAACTTTTTTATTAAAAAAAAGAAGAAAGTAAGTAAAGCTTACGGTTGTTATCAGAACTGCACATAAAAGTAATTAAAGAAATGAGTTCCTTATTATTTATAGATCCTGACAGAAAGAGAAAATAAGAAACGTACACTACTTAAAATGTTGTAACGAAAAACTGAATTGAAATATATGTGGCCTTTGAGTCACATGAAGCATAATAGTATGTAAACAAAGGCTTCAGATGCTCTGCACTCTGCAATTGTTTTTAAACTGCATGGGATCTTGGCCCTTAAAACTGTGGAGTTAGTTTTATAAAAAAGTTTTTGTATACTGTTAATAAAGGCAGTTGGATCCAAACTGTACCTGACGTCAGAGAATCAATATCCACAGCCAAAGTATAACAGTTTGCAAAAAGCATGGGTAACATTATTATTATCATTATCAGGCAGCAACATGGACATTTTTAATATAACTGTTAATTGGTTTATGAGAGAATACATTTGTACAAACTTGCATCCACGTGTACTCGTGCAAGCCAGTAATAACCATTGGTTCTGCTAAAAATTAGATAGTACACATTTTACCTAATTTTGTAGAATTAAGTTAGATATGGTATTTAAATTTTAAGTTAATGTTTGGGTTTTTTCTAAATCTATTATTTCATCATTTGCTTTACTTCATTCTAGGTTCACAGCCCTATAAATTTGAGTTGAGTTGTTAATGGATATGAATTTTGATGATCATCGAATTTCAAAGAAACCTATAAGAATCTTATTATTGCGATAGCCGAAAAATAATGTTATTTGGATAAGAATAATACGAGGATATATTCCAAAATGACAGTGTATAAGTTAACCAAAAACACTTTTAAAAAAAAATAAAATTCATAAATTAAAATTAGTTAAGAATAAGTTAAAAATTATTTTTTAAAAAAAATTATATGAAAGTTTCTACAAATTAATTTATATATAAATTAATTTTAGTTTATAAAAAAATTGTTTATTAATTTTTAAAATAATTAAAAAAAAAAATCAAACAAACCGGTAATTAGCAGTACAAAAGATATGTAACACACGTCATCCCCGTTGCTTGTCCAGTGGAAACCAGAAAGTATAACTAAATTTTAGTTAATTGAAGTTATATATGTTGAAAAAGAGGGGAAAAGCAAGGAAATTGTTACTTTTATGAACACGCATGCATGCTCATTGGTTTTTCCAGTTGAAAATATATAACTATAACAATATAATAATACATTTTACCATGTGCTGTGAATCAAGTTATTCAATTTACCTAAACTAGTCTAAATTAATTCATTTAAGTCCTAAAAATATTAGTATCCTCGTGACATCGGTGTGCAAAAAGCGTTTTAATGAATTCCTATATTTGTACAAACTATAACAGTGCGCAAAAAGTATGGGGAAAAAGACCCAAAAAATCTAAATAAAATGCCAACAGTGTATATAAAAGTACTAAAATATTATTATCATTACAGTTTCCGAGCTGGAAACAAGATTTCTAAAGCTAACGTATCAGCAAGATTAGCCATCTTAATATAACTGTCAATAGGATTGACAAGATAATACTATATTTGTACAAACTTGCATCCATGTCTACTTGTGCAAGCCAGTGAATAACCACTAGTTCGCTAAAGATTGCACACACCTTATAAACATAAACATAAAGCAATATTAAACAAAGTCAAGTTACCTATTCAAGTTTAGCTCCAAATCACATGCCATCTTTTTATTTTTAAATCAAAACCACATTGGCACCTTAATTTATAAATTGTTAATTTTCTTTTTCACACTATATGCGGATTGTTAAAATTAATTTGATTTATAACAAATATATTGTTATTGTTGAATATAACAATAATATATAAATATATTTGTTAACTTGTTATTTACATATGTATATTACAAATATATTGGTCTACAAATTTCTCAATAAATTTTGTCGAAAATTTCATTTAGTTGTAACTGTTAAAAGAGCTTCTAACACTAATTGTCACTTAAAATATAATGGTTTGACTGTGTTACATCCTTTTACTTTTACGTCTGGTGAACAAGTTTTAGGATAATTTGCAAACTTATCAACCCCTCCTTTTGTAAGATCACAAATCACATTATTGCAAGTCTCCAAAAGTGCTTCAAGTAAACTTATTAAGTCCTCCTTTTGTAAGATCTATATCATCGATTGCAGATCATTTTTGTAAAATCACAAAATAGTACATGCATACGTTGTTCTATAATAACGGATTTAGTATACCTTGGTGAATCAGAATCAAATAATCAGATTTTGGATTAAGTTTTGATAGCTAAGGTCATAAATCAAATAGTTTGGATGTTGTTCTCAAAGATGCCAAGATAGCCCTAATTCGCACTAGTAGACTACAATACTCTAAAGTAGGAGAAACGGGAAAAGCTGTTTGTGTACTGCGTTGCCTCTATTCCATATGATTGAAGGAATATGGAAATAATATGACTAAGAACTTTGTTCGTTCTGCCATTACAATTAATAAAAATTTGAGTTGTGTTCTCAATGGATATGAATTTCGATGAATACCAGAGAAGCCTATAAGATCTTGTTCTTGTGATAGATTTGGCGTCGGAAAATAATGCTATTAGAATAAGATTGCGACAATATGAGGACGACAGTGCATAGTTTGCAATTCAAAAAGATATGTAAGACGCTTCGTCCAGTAGAAATTACAAGTCTATAACTAAAATTTAGTTAATGGAATTTATGTATGTAGAGGAAGAAGGAAAAACAACCGAATCGTTACTTTTATCATTATGAACATGCTTGTTCATTGAGTTATCAAGAACAAAAAATATACAACTATAACTATATAATAATATATTTAACCATGTCCTGTGACTCAAATGATTCAGTTTATTTAAAACTAGTTGAAATTAATGCATTTAAGTCCTAAAAGTATTGGTATCCTCTAGACATCAATGAGGATAGACCACATAGAACACGGAAAATTCCAGTGTTCTTAGGTTTTCAGCCAAGTCATCTACGTGCAATGCTGCTAATTGCTAATACATCTCGTTTAAAATCACATACCCTTATATGTCGGATAAGGCATGTGTAGTGTGTTTTAATCTTAGCATAATAAATATGCAGAATCATAATTTTTATGAACTAACAATCTTCCAAATCACATCTCATGTCAATGTCACAGATCATAATTAAACCCCATAATTTATTAGATGTCTTTCATCAACTATTTAGAAGTTGTTCCGTGTACACTTGCATGAAACAGCATATACTGTAAGAGTATTTTGTAGCTTTTACAAAAAGGCAATAGGCTAACAGAAAATTACAAAAAGACTTGAACACATAACCTGTGAATGATGTTTCCACAGCAACACCCGCGTGCAATTCAAATGGATGATGAGTCCACCGCTCCATCAGACACCAATCGACATAGTGAGAGGACAAGCCACAAAAGGCATGAAAAATTCTAATGTCCTTTGTTTTTCAGCCAAGTCATCTAAGGTGCAATGCTGCCATATACATCTCGTTTAGCATGACATGCCCTTATATCAAATGAGGCATGTGTAGTGTTTTAATCTTAACATGATAATAAACATGCCAAACCACAATAATCTGATCCAACAATCCTAAAAATCACATTCCTAGATTCTATTTCGTCCCTGTAAATTATTAGAAGCCCTTCATCAACTATTTCGAAGTCGTTATTTTGTAGTTTGTACAACAAAGCCAACAGAAAAATTACGAAGAGACTAAATCCAATAATCCATAACCCTGAGAAAGACGTGTCTCCACAGCAATTCAAACGGATGATGAGTATCCACCGGTCCACGTAACAGCAATTGGACTCCTCACAAGGTGACTTCCATCAGTCCACTCAATGGACCCAAACGTCTCAGAAATAGCCAACTTAACTCTACTAAACGTGACCTCAAATGCCTGAGTCTTGTTTTCACCGCTGAACACAAGCGTGCTGGGGGTCACACTAACATCAACACCAGATGGAGCATTCACTTTAACAGTGTAAACAGCATCCACCGCGCTTCCCACATTAGTGACAACCCGTTTATACTTAACCAAATCACTTTCCCCACCCAATTTCACTGCGAAAGAAGGGTAATTCAAATCACCCGGACTAGCCAACTTCCCAGTTCTCCCCACTTTCCCTTCACAGATATTTTCAACAGGAGGCTCTCCAGTGAAAACCGCAATCTGATTAGCATCATAGCCAATTGAACACAAGAACGCCAAATAGTCACTAATATCCAAGTCATAAACCAACCCAGGGTTAAGAGCCCTATTGGGATCAACATGTCCAGCCCCATGAATAAACGGATTTGACTCCTTCCCAGTTCCAAGATCCTTAATATTCTCCCCAGAATTATCCACATTATAAGCCGTTGTCATCAAAGCAGACTTAATCGCCGCAGGTGACCATTCGGGATAGGCCTTCCTAAGCAATGCAGCAATGCCACTAGCATGGGGACACGACATAGAAGTCCCCGAAATTATGTTAAACTCAACCCTCCTAGGATCAATGTCCAAATCCGTAGGCCCCACTCTCCCAGTCCACCCTGCTAAAATGTTAACACCAGGAGCAATAACATCAGGCTTAAGAATCTGGGAAGTGAGATGGTTCGGTCCACGGCTAGAAAATGAAGCAACTTGCGGAGCAGAAGGAGAACCTCCAATCACAGTTCCTTTAAACTCAATCGTTGCTGTTGGGAACTGACTCAACTTTATATACTCCTTAATCTTGTCCCCAGCAGTTTGACCCACCATAGTAGCTGCCAAAAGATGTGCATCTGCAAGAAGCTCTTCACCATTGGCTTCAGTGTTAGTCAGAATCATTCCCAACCCACCAGCAAGCTTCACTGCACTCCCCTTCTCAACTCTAGCGTTCCCTCCCCTATCACAAACGACAATCTTCCCTTGTACTTTAGAAGGTTCCAGCGAGCCCATGTAACAGTATCTACTCCCACAATCCTTAGCATAAACCAACGGAAGCTTAAAATCAGGCAAACTTTCACCGTAATACAAAGACACCCCACCGAAAACCCTTCCATCTCCGAGAATCACTTGAGCGGGAAACTCTCTATCGACGGTGGAAGCTCCAACGGTTAAAATCCAGGGTGCTATGTTAACAGCAGTGAAAGGACCCGGTCCTGAATTCCCAGCGGAACAGGAAACAAGAACGTTGTGCCGAGCAGCGCCGTATGCTCCCAAGGCGATTGAGTCACGGTAATACTGAGGCGCGTAACCGGAGGCGCCGACGGAGAGTGAAATGATGTGAACACCGTCGGAGACAGCCTGGTCCATGGCGGCGAGGATGTCGGAATCAAAACAACCGAGTGCCCAGCAGATCTTGTAAGCAGCGATTCTGGCCTTGGAGGCCATTCCCCTGGCTTCGCCTTGTGCATAGTGGAATAAGCTGGCGTTGGAAACGATAGCGCCTGCGGCGGTGGAAGCAGTGTGTGTTCCATGACCTTCGGTGTCACGCGGAGATTTTGATTCCTGAGTCATGTCCATTGATCTTTCGAGGTAGGCTTCGTAGCCTTTGTAGAAGGCTTTGGCGCCGATTATTTTTTTGTTGCAGAGGGAAGAAGGGAAGTCGGGTGAGGATTCGCAGCTTCCTTTCCATGTGGAGGGGATTGGGGAGAGGTCGTGGTCGGAGAAGCTTTTGAGCTCCGGCCAGATTCCGGTGTCGAGGACGCCGACAATGACGTCCTCCGCGTAGTCGCTGCTTGGCCAGAGCCCGAAGGTGTCGACCAGGCCCAGGAAGCGAGGGGTGTGGGTGGTGTGGAGGTGGCGGATTTGGTCTGGTTCAACGGCGAGGACGGAGGGGTGACGACGGAGGTGGGAGGCTTGGGAGGAAGTGAGGTGGACGGAGAAGCCGGCGGCGGCGGAGGAGTATGTGTAGAGAAGGGTGGCGGGGATAGGAGAGGGAGGGAGGGATCGGAGGATGGAGGAGTACCAGTGGTGGGGTGAGGAGAAGAGAGAGGGCTTATGTGATTGCGCCACGTGGATGATGTAGGTTCGTGGAGCATCAGATGAGGAGGAGGAGGAGAAAGAAACGAAAAAAGAGAAAGAGAAGAAGAAGAAGAAGAGAGAGAATGTAGAAGCCATGAGGAGTGTTGTGTTGTGTTGTGTTGTGTTGTGCTGTTCCTTAAGAATTGGAAGGAGGATGGTTAAATAAAAGTTGTGCAGTACAGTTGTGTTGTGAGATTTATTGTGAATATAGAAGATGACAGTGGGACCCAGGGAAGAAGGAGGGAAGGGTTATTTTTATATTTAGAGGTTTGGTGGACCCACCTAAAAGGCAGCCAATAATTCAAGGACTTATGGTATGGGATTGTCTGTCATCTTTTTTCTTACCATAACCAATTGAAACATTTTATCTTCAAAAGCTATTATTGTATTAGGAAGGATCCTACCCACATACTACATGACAAATATTCAATATATTACTCTTTGGATTTGCGGATCCCTTTCATTATATTTCACAATGGATATGGATATTATCTCTTTTATTATTTTTACAAAATAATATATATATAATGTCTCAAAATTTTTATTTTTTTACTTATTAAAAATATTATATGTTATAAGAAAATTTTAAATTCTTCTTTGCCAATATTTTTTTAGTATAGATTTTAGGTATTTTTAAGGGATTTTTTTTCCAACGAAATAAAGTTATTATAAGAAAATTTATTTTAATTTTTAATATAATTGCACTTAAAATTCAAATTTAAGGCTGTTAATTAATTGATAAATTTTTATATTAAGTTATACTTTATGAAAAAATATTTTCTCTATTTTTTCTATTTATTTTTATTACTAATTTTTTTAAAAAATAAATATTACTTTTTATAAAATGTGTGTCATTATTTATTTTTCAAAGGATTTACTTGATATATACCTTAAAAAATATATCGTCAATTAATTATAAAATATCATATTTTAAAAAAAATTAATCTAATTATAGTCATCTTAAAAATCACATATTCTAACAAATAATTTTTTTAAGAAACATTTATGAAAGAAAAGAAATGAAAAGAATTCAATCTGATATTTTATGACTAGAATAATGCACTGGTGGACTAATGAACCGATTGAGCGTTTTCTAAGGTAAAAAAATGTCTAATCAACTTTTCTAAGATGATTATTTCTATGCGAATATATTAAAAGGTGACATCAGATCTTGAAGTTTTTAAAGTACAAAAATGAAAAAATCTTGCGAGTCAGTGACTAATATGAATTTTTAAAATATCAAGATGGGAGTAAGTAAGATCCCAAGTTTTATTAAGAAAATATTAAAATACATTACGTTTGAGGCACACATGCAATGCGTGTTCAAATATTTTACCTAGACTATTAATAAAAATTTGCAGATAAAAAAAATAAAAATTAGTCACCTATTCTCTACATAACAAGGATTTCAGACTAACAAATTAAAATGCAACTCAAATAAAATAAGAAACCACTTCACAAACTTCGAAACGTGCAAAATTTTAAAAAATAGCATATACTTAAACTTACACGTATGATTCAGTTATTTTTTTAAAATTTAATCATTAAATTAGTCCAAAATGTTGTTTTAATATTTTGCTTTCTCATAAAGAGAAATATAATGGCATTTTAGATATTTATGAGATTAATAAATATGAAAAAAAATCTTCCCAAAGATAATTAAAATATTTAATTTATTAAAATATTTATAAAAAATATTAAAAATACAACATTCAATTTTATTAATAAATTCTTCTAATAATTTAACATTAATTTCTTAATTAACATTTTTAAGACATGTGTTAATAAAAAATATATTAAATGATATAGTCTAGTTAGTTGGACATGATTTGTGAATTGTTCTAAATTACTAATACATGTCTTCTTTCGTTCTTACTGATAAAAATTTTATGGATAAAAAATAAGATTCAAAAAATTTAAAAAAAGATAAAAATATGTTTTTATAGTTCTTCACTTTATCTACATTTTTATTTTTAGTATTTTATAATTTTTTATCATCTATAATTTATCATAAATTGTTATATTTTGTATGTAGTCCTAAATATTAATTTAAAATGTTAAGTAATAATATAATGAATAATATTTGTTTTTAAATATTTATTATTTAAATTTTTACATAATTTTCTGCTATTGAAACAGACTAAACAATAAAATATGTTATAAAATAAATCAAATTTCAATCATCATATTTTTTTAAACAACCAAAAATGTTACAAAAATAAATATTTAAACCCTCAAAAAATTTGTAACCGTCAAATTTAAAAAAAAAAACTTAAATAAAGGTTTTTTATGCTCATATTATATTTATTAAATCATTAATTAACCATTAAAATCAATTGTGAGAGAATAAAAATAATATAGAATAATTTATGAACAACTAAAAGCAGTAGAAAAATTTATAAAAGACTACAGACAAAAATAAAAAATAAAGAATTAAAATATATTTTACTAAAAAAAAATACAAGAATACATGGATATAATCTTAGTTGAATAAGGTCGGATGACTATGAATAATTATTTTTTCTACCAAATATTGAACGGTTAATGTAATTATATATATAGGACTTGAATTTGTAATTATTAATTAAATTACAACAATTTCATATAAATTGATTTACATATTTGTAAGTCAAAGCTTATAGGAACTTCAACTAATACTATTTAAAAAATTTAATTTTTAATATATTAAAAAAATTTGAATTTTATATTATACTAGCGTACATTTTATTAACAAATAGTTATAGATTATTTTAAATGTAAGTTTTAAACTATTTATACAAAAATTAATAATCTTACTAAACTTATATGTCGGTGTAAAATACCTTTATAATATTAATGTATTTTAACAAATTCCATATATTAAATGTTTTTTAAATAGTTTCCAATTTTATTTTCATAATTGATAGTTAAAGGACACTCAATATTAACAAATGATTAGGTATATTTATTTTTTCTTTTTAAAGGTTACGTGACATTCTATGAACTATGTCAACACCTGACACAATGTGACTAACGTCAAAAAATCAAAATGAAAAAGTTTAAATTACAAGAATTAATTAAAAAAATTTATGAAAAATAAAAAACATAAAAGATATATAAACACCAAGATGTTGATTAAGCCTTATTTTAAAATATAAATTTTAAATTAATAAAACAAAACTAGTAATTTTACTATGATAAGTTAGTGTAAAATACCTTTACATTTTTGTTTTTATTAATTAGTTCTGGTTTGTTTTCTTAATTGGTATCTTATAGACAATTGTCAGTATTTACATTTTCAAAGAAAGGATTTTTAAAGAACTTATTAATTTTTATATTAATAAATAATAATGTACATTTTATTTATTTATTTCCTTTTAAATGTTTAAACTAACGTTCATAAATTGATCTATCGAAAAGTGCATACCCGATTACATGATGTGATCTACCGGTCTTAACAATTAAATGATTAAAAATATAATTTATAAAAAATTATTCATTTAATTTTTATAATTATATAAATTTTATTTTTTAATTTATATACTTAAAAGTTATCGAGTTATAGACAATAAAAAATAAAAAATAAAATTTATGTAATAATAAATATAAAAAAATCTAAAAAGATTTAAATAGAAATTAAAATAGATCATTTTTAAATATTAAAACTAAAAAATAAATTTTATAAAATTATAAGACATCTAGATGAATAATTTTTTTAAAAAAAAATTATGTGTAATTATTCTATTAAATCTTTATAGATCATTAAATTATTATTATAATTATTATCATGTCAAAATTGTTAAAGAAAAAAAAGTATACAATCAAAACGGTTAAAATTATTTAATAAGTAAGAGTGAAATTGGTAAAAAATTGAGATAAAAAATATAATTAACCTTTTTTTTTTTTAACTTTTTATGAAACGCAGCTCAGAACCATTTGTTAAGGAAAATGATTATGGATTGTTATTCCCTTATAACTAAGTTCTTACTTGAGCACATGAGTTCTTTACTTATCAATGACATGTACAACAACAGTTCTTGGCACAATCAGAACACTGGGCACATGACATTTGCAGGAAAAGCACACTTTAGCAACAATTTTGAGCAGATGATCTAGATGCATTCTTCAAGCAGCTTCTGCCACAACAGTGACAACATTTATAGTTTGATGAAGAACAGCATGTCCAACAACCTTTTGCCATTTTTTTATGCATCAGGCAACTGTTTGAGCAGCAAACCCGTGGAAGACTGAGAGAGACAAAAGAAAGTTGACGTCCTTAGTGTGCAACCAGTATCCAGAGTTTTTATGTGAAGTTTTTTTGTTATGGTGGGATGGGTCATATAGAATAGGAATTCAAATGTAGAAGGAGGTGGGGATGATTGTATATGCAAGGTATGTAAATGGGTTGTGATACTCCTTGTATCATCCTTTAATATATTTTTTGCTGACAAAAAAAAATTAGTAAGTTGATTATCAAAACATGTTATAATTTTTTATGTACAATTGATTTTGAGGTAAAATAATTTTAAATAACTTTTATGTTAGATTAAAATTTTTATAAAGACTTTTAATATTAACTTGGTTTAAAAATAAAAATGTCTAAATACGAATTACTTCACTTCAAAATCAATTTTTGCAAAATTCAGTTAATTTAAAATTGTTTATATAAACCTTTTGATGTTTGGAGTGGAGTACCATAAGCTTTTGAGCAGTGTACGTATAAGCCTTTATAGTTTTTGCGTTGTAGTCTATCATTATCTAAATTACCAAAGACATACATAAACATAAACATAAACTCCCAAAAGTACAGTGTTCTTTTTAAAAAACAGGCCCCTTCATGTTTCGGTTTCCTTAAGCTGTTAAAAGAGGAAGTTCTAATACTATTCTTTATGCGAAGCAATGACTTTATTGAATTAAGCATGATGAATTTTAGAAATGGAAGAAAGTGAAAGAAACATATCAATGCAAAATGAAAAAGGTTAAAATACAAAATATTATACCTGATCTGCTTCATGAAGTGGTGGGATTTAGAGGCTGTCTGTTTTCTTCTGTATCAGATACAATGATTATTATTTATTTGAGAGTGGCAACAAAAATTAATAGTATAGAAATTAAAAGCAAAACTGGAGATTCATACGTGGGTGTGAAGGGATCTGAAACAGAGCCTACAAAGGCATCAAGCCTGTTAAGGAAAACATCAACTTGGAATCAGAATATATAACATATACTTTACTCTAATACAAATACGATTTATATATTTTATTCTTCAACAGACCTGGTGATCGGTTATAATAATATACACAGTAGTAAAGAAGGGAGCCTTACTCTTTGCAGCATCTAGAAGCAGGGTGAAGGCCTTCAAGTGATTTTAATTCCTCCTAGGAGCAATATACATGAAACATGGAAAATTGGTTTATTGTGCTCAATTTCTCATGAAGAAGGTATTCAGGACAAAATTTGTTTATATTCCTTATAAATATGGATATATTTGTTTTTTGTTTGTCAAATTATTTTATTAGTCTTATTTTTCATAAATGTTAATTTTTTTAAATTAATTTCTATCCTCACTTAATGATAAGGTCATATCACATGTCTCTTATACTTATCACAGTCATCAACATATAACAGGATGCAAATTACAAAGTATAGACTATTTTTAAATTTTACAAATCCTATAACTAACAAAAATTTATTTTTGAATTTTTTTAAAACAAAAAAATAATTAAATACTTAACAAAGAATTAAAGCATATTTATGACATGAATAGCATATTTAAACCAATTTCTTATAAACACAACAGAAGCTCAAAAGATTTAGCTGGCAATTTTCTCTACGTAATTTCCATTAAGAATATTAAACACTAGTACCACACATTATGCTCCCAAAAGTATAAAGACATACAGTTTCAATCAAAGCTATGGAATCAGAATTATACTGTTATTCCTTTATAAAAATAAGTCACCAGCTGCTGTTTAAAATAACTTTTTAGTTAACTAAAGCAATGCGCCAATAACGCTTGTTTAAAAATTTAGAAAGGAAAGCCAACTGTAGTTTCAATTTCTCTAACTCACCAAGATCCATGTGATGATAAAATCCTCGACTTTATTGTAGTGATAACTTAACAGTTTTCAAATTCGAAGCACATGATTAGAATAGTTTTTAAAAAATGGATAAATAATTTTGTTTGTTGTAACGCATTACTCATGAGTCTAAAACCTAAATTATTTTAATATGTGCAATCTCTGCATCAACCAAATTAATTAAACAGATTCCATCCAAAAACTTCCCATTTCAGTATCAAAATCACGTGGAATGTGATTATGTAGTATACAAAAACAGAGCTTTCATAATATTAGATGCATTAAAAATAGTCTAATTAGTTCATTCTTTCTCAAACGACACAACAGTCTGAGACGTTTTATCTTGCACAAAAGCAAACAGTTTGGAGGAAGATAGCATAAGAGAAAGACAAATGAGTAAGAAGAAACACTTTGGAGGCACCAATTTACACTAAGCAATAAAAAGTTAAAGGAAAATAGTCTTACACACCTCTTATGTGTATACACTTAAAGAAAAATAGGAACAGTGAAAAGATAAGAGATTAAGTTATTGATTTGGTTGTCGATGTAATATAATAAAAGAGAGATAAAGAGAAATTAGAACTGTTATAAGATATATGTAATCTATGGATATTTAAATATCATCCTTCAAAGTTAAAAAAATATTCTTAGATGTACCTGAAGCAAACCAATCTCTCTCTCCAAAACCTGAATCTTAACCATTTGCTTCCGCTTCCCATGAAAATCCACAAGGCAAGGCAATGGTGACTTAGGTCTCATCCCTTGCTCCATCGAACTGCTTAATGGGGTTGTTGAGTTGTAGCCACCATCCATTTCTCTAGTTTCTACCACAGTGAACAAATGAAGCAGGAATTACAGAGCAAGAGCAATTAAAAAAGAATGAGGAACATGAAACTTGAAGGTTGGATAGTGCCAAGTTATAAACTTGAAAAATGGGTTAGCTTATACTTGCACAAAAGTACTTGAACGCTTTGTGGGTTGAAAATTTCTTTGGCATTTATTGGACAACACGTAGTTATATTGCAGACAATGGGACAGAGAGAAACAGAGGATGGCATGTGGCAGGGCACACGTGACTGTCACGAAGGAAAGTTGAAACTGAAAAAGAAAGGGTTTTCAGTGATGAGAATTGTTTTTGCCAAAAAAGGCCTTAGAAATTCTAAGAATAGTGGGACAAATAGTCAAATAGTGAGTGAAATATGAAAAGGGTAAAAGTGTTATTTTGAGATGAAGTTAAAAGAGATGCTCTGCAGTATCGAGGTTGCTGAAAGATGTAATAAGACAATAATACCTTCTTTCGAGCCATGAAAGTGGTTGTCTTCCCAGCCATGCGCAGGCAGTGCAACGTGCACCCAATCATCATTGGTCAATGTTGGACAAAACATCTTATGAATCTTCTATTAAACTAAAATACAATTATTTAAAAGATACATCAATGCTATATAATATTTAGAGAAAGAGAAAATAACAAGGAAGGATAGGTAATAAGTGATGACTTAAATATCACTTTGATATTGAAAAATAAGATTTTTTTAATTTTTTGATTTTTTATTTTAATATTTTATCTTTTAATTTTTTTATATTTTAATTTTTATTATCAAGTAATAATATTAAATAATATTATAATAATAAAGACTTAAATAAAAATAAAAATAATAAAAAATCAAAACAAAATAAATTATTTTTAAAAATTAAATTCATATTTAAATAATATATAATATAATTAAAGAGAAAATGATTGAAAAAACAAATAAAGAGGATTAATAAAATAATTGATATATAAAAATAAAAATAAAAAATATTTAATCTAGAACAATAAAAAAAGATAAAAAAATTACCAGATAAATAGAAATATATTCTATATTTTTAAAAATATTTTCATCTTAATTGTTTTTCAAACAAACTCATATTTATCTCTCTCTTTCTTCTCCACTTCTCATTTACCGAAGAAAGATTAACAGATTGATACTAACAGAGTCATAGGGGGTTTGGTTGGGCCAAAGAGACATTGGAGACATTGGTTGGGTGAATGATTTGATTGTTTGGAGACATGGACCAAATAGGACTGCTAAATGTAAGTGTGTTTCGCTTCACGTTAAAACCAAAACATGCATTATATTTATTTTTGTAAACTATGATTTTCATTTATCAACAGTTTCTCAATTTTTTTTTTTAAATGTAACATTTTGTACACTGAATCAATTATCTTTATAAATAATTTTTTAAAATCTTTTTTTTATAATTTTTATATCACATTTAATTATAAACTATTATATATAAGATAAATTTATTGATTTTTACAAGAGTCACATTAATAATATATTTTTTATGAATTGATCGTGTAAATTCGTCTGCATTAACAATTGATGCATAAAAACTAAACTCTTTTATTTAATTATTTGCAAATCATCTTCTTATATATTTACATAATTATCTGACGTTATATTAAAGCATTGGTTTTTAAAGAACAGTAAACGAACTAATTAAATAAAATTATTTTTATAACAATATTAATAAAAGAATTAGTATACGAAATAATTACATTATATAAATATAGAAAAATAAGTACATTAAAGATAAAGTAATTATTAGACACAAACCGCGTCAGTGAATTCACTTGATATACGATCGAATTGTTTAGAAGTTACGAAATCAATCCTTAAACTTTTGTAATGAAAAACATATTTTAATTAAAAAAAAAGTTATAGATCAATTTAAATATACATCTCAATTATTTTCAACATTTAAAATCAATTTAATCAAAATTAATTCCGTTGAGTTTAAAATCAAACAGGCATAGTTAATTTAATTAGGAAGAGGAACTGAGGAAGACTTGAAAAAACTTGCTTTCACCCATCTCCTTCTCAATATATATGAATAAAATAATACTTATCCCCTGAAATAGAGAAAAATTAGAAAATGTATACGGAAAAACCATACAAAGTTAACAGAGTTTGGATGTATTTCAGATTAAAACAAGTGATAGTGATATTAAAAACGGGTGATATAAAAGATAGTTCAGACATATAAGACCGACCAAGGGACAGGCGTTGATGATGTGAAAAAAGAGGAGGATATGTAATACGCTATTACTAGAAAAGTTAACGAACGGGTTGGTTTTTTTGACACGGATAATGTACCAAACAGATGTGAGTGTATTCATCTGCACAAATTTTACAACCTTAATTTTATAATTAAAATTTAATAAATATATCATTCGCATATCATTTAAACTGTTGTTGGATCATGATTGCAGGGACCAAAGATATAAATTATATTTCTCAGTATATAACACGACAGTTTCTCAATGCATGTCTCTGAAAGTCAAGAGACACAGCTGCACAACGAAGATAGAACAACAGTAAAAAAAAATATAGGTATGAAATATGATTGTAATAAGAGGAATGCCAATCAGATAAGCCTTCACTTCCTTTTAATTAGAGGGTTCTTGGATTTCGTTTTACTAGTAGAAGTTCGGCTTTTTTCCGCAGCAGTGTTAAAAAAAAATTATTACTAAAATTATGTGCAAAAAAAATTATCTACATAGAGTTGTTATGATCATATAAATAGTAAAATATGTTATTTGAGTTGCTTTTTCTTAATTTTTATTTATCTTTTGTGAAAAGTGTCAACCTTCTTTTTTTTTTTCAATTTTTTAAATTGATCAAAATAATTAAAAGTTGACTACACTTATTTTTATTCATGAAGACACCTCTTGTTTTATAGAAAAATGAAAAAAATAGAAGAGACATAATCAAATAGTATTTTTATTTTATTTTATTTTTTTCTATATAACATGAGACATCAATTAAGATGATGTCTCATTTATTTCAAACAAAAAAAATGCAATTAATTTTTAGTTATTTAGATAAATTTTTTAAAAACTAAAAAATTCAAAAGACAAAAGAGATTCAAAAATAAATAACTTAAATGACATCTTTTGTTGTTCCCTACATGATCAAAACAACAGTATTTTTGTTTTAATACAATTTTATTTTCTTGAACAAATTACATTAATACTTCCTCTATCTTACAAAAATTATACTTAACATCACTATTTATATTATTTCCATACTAATCTTAATATTTAAAAATATTACACTTGTACTTCTTTATATATTATATTAATTTATCTTAATATTCAAAAAATATTATACTAACATTTCATATATATTACACTAACATCCTTTACAAGAAAGATTACTACAATTATTAAAAAAAACATATGTTTATCTAATTAAATTTTTTTTTAAAAGATATTATTGCAAATTACTCTATTTCTAATTCTAAACTTCCAATCATATGCTAAGAGAACTTGAAGTTGATAGTACAAAGGTACATCAAGCTTGACAGGACATACATAAAAAGGAAAACACAAAAAAAAAAAGAAGGAACTAGCAAAATAAAATTATGATATAGTAGGTGCGTAGACGTGGACATCTAATATGTAAATATAAGATACCAAGAAGAAATCAAACACAGTAGATTATTAGACTGCTGAAGTACCAAATGCCCTAAAGGAAAGTCATCATTCTTCAATTATGTTCAGTAAGTGGAATCTTATGTGTTCATTTTTCAACAAATGTAAAGAGACTACCTATTGTCAATTCGATTGAATAGTACATGACGTTTGGATATACAACAACGGAATTTTTAGCCGGTGCAGTAATTTATCCATTATATAGAGACCAATTTTTTCTTTCCTAAATTACTTGTCTCATATCAGCTGTCTGCGCGACAAAAATTATAGCAGATGGAGCAAACAGATGTAGAGAACACGCTCATGTTGATTTAGATGCATTGCAATAAAGTCAACTTAAACCAGCAAGTGTTACAAACCCCATAGCAGTGCACATCCTGAAAGAAAGAAATATCAAATAAAGGGTAATGAGACCCATTCCGAATACTCTGTTAGGATGCATGTTGTTCCGAGGTAAAACAACAAGTGCCCATAATAGTCCTGTGATCAGAAATCCCATGGTGTAAAATAAGCTACTGTCTTTAGGCACCACGTACAAAGAGGGTTTCTTTGACCAAGCACCAAGCAGTAATGAGATCCCCAGACCAATAAGTGTGTTGAACATAGGACCTGCATAGCATCCAGATAAAGCAATCTGAATTCCATCTTCTCCATCCAATGCCAATGCAACATTTGACATCAAATCTCCCATTGAATTTCCCCATGCTAATACAGTTAACCCCAAGATGGACGGATTAATTCCAAAAATCATACCAAACGCTACCAATAGAGACACAAGCTCGTTTGCTATTACGTAGAACCATACTATGCTCATGATGAATCCCCCGAGAACCCAAGGAAGCAAAAACTGAGACGGAGGTCGATCTGACACTGTGTTTTTATATGCAAGAATACCAAACGTGCATCCAAGAGAAATACCAACACAATAAGAAAGTATAACACCCTGATTACTCACATTTTCTTGGGTGCTACACAAAATGGCTAGGAGAATAGGAGCTAATGAAGCACTGGCCACAGCATAAGGCTTTGACCACACTTCCTCATTGACCAGTGGAATTGTTAGCCGCCTAGGGATCGCCAGTGGAATTTCCATCAACAGAAAAAGTTTTGAAAAAGTGAACGACATTCTGGTGTTTTCCATGGACCCATCACTCCATCCCCAGGGAGGCCTTTCATCATCCAAAAAATTGACTTTGCTTGCCTGGTTTGAGTATATTGCCACATTTGAAGACCACATCCACTGCGGCAATGAAGGAGGGAGGCGGGGAGGATCACTCTCGGTGTCTTCAAGCAAAGAGCTATAAATCGAAGTATCCTCTTCAGAACCCAGAGAGAACACACTTCCCTGAACAGGAAGCAATGGTGTGACAGCATCTAATTTCAACCTCTGTGCATGTTTCCTCAATATCTCATTGGCAGCAACAATGAATGCATAAACGACATAAATCAATACAAATGCAATGGCCGCCCCAACACCCACTTTACCGACAACCAAAATCAATAGCAGAGAAGCAAGAGTAACAAGAAAGAAACTCACATCCCTTATAAAGCATCTTCGATCAATTCCAATCTCCTTCTCAGCAACACAAAGTGAAACAGCTCCAACAACAATAGTGGTAACAAAAAGAGCACCACCCAACACACTGTTAAGACCTACATCACCGCTTTCAGCACCCACAAAAGCAGCTATGCTAGCAAACACATCGGGTGCTCCATTCCCAAGTGGAAGCAGCACAACCCCAGCCACAGTTGGGGGCAATTTCAAGAGCCTAGAGAGATGCTCAAGAGAGGGGCAAAAGTAATCTGCAGCAGTGTTCCCCAAGAGATAAAACAAAGCAGCAAGCCACATACCCAACACTAGATAACCAAACACCCTGAAACCCTGACATGTACAGTAGAAAAACTTCAAGTAATCAAGATACCCATCAGAAGAACACTGTGGATTAACCTTTAAGAATTCGCAGGGGCTAGCATAACCATCATGCTGGACCAACCCAGAACATAATCCAGAACTGCTCACACCTAAATCATTGTCACCAGCTACACCTGAAGTGTTGGTGCTGCTTTCAACCATTCGACGGTGAATCACAGAGGACCCATCTCTCAGAATCGCATTTTGAGGCAACCCAAGATTCGCAAAATAGGAGGATTGCCTAAGAATAGGGTTCCGAATGATGTCTTCCCGATTGTAAAAGAAGAAAAAAACAACCACGGCACACAAACCGTTGAAAACCCTGTGAAATTTTCTGCGTTTTGCACCAAAGAAAGCATTTGGCGCTTTCATCTCCGAGGAAGGAGTTTAGGGTCCCAAACACTAAAATTCAGACTCGGAAAATTTGTCTAGGGTTTCGGTTTCTTGAAAGGGAAACGAAACCCGAGAGAAAATTGGAAGCAGAGTTTGAAGGGGGAAAGATCGCATTCCAGATAAGCAGAGTGGGAATTAAAGAATATTGGAGCTTACCGATGATCTGAAGAAGCAGAAGAGTGAGGGTTCAGAAAGGTACGGCGTTTGGGGGTTTTCTACGTTCCTATCCTTGGCATGAATGGAAAACCTTTATTTCTTCTTTACACTGTTTAATGTACACTCAGATCATCATTTTTATTTTCCCAATTTCACTAAAATAAACTATATTTTCATAGCTTACACTGACAAAAAAAATTTCTTGGGTGCTTAGCTCCCCACTTTTTTTTTTTTTTTTTTTATCTATTTATTTTGTCATTTTCCTATTTTTTTATGCTGTCCTTTTTTCCTCCTATTAAACTCTTGATATACATCCAAAAAGTGAAGTGTATTACATATATGTAATGTGCATGTGTGAATATCATGTTTTTATTTTAACCAAAAAAGTATCACATTTTTATTAATTTATCATTAATGCTAATCTTCTGTTGGATATCAATACCTTACCTCGTTGTTTGATTGAATACATATCGAATTATACGTCATGCAACATGATTTGCAATTTATACCAAATCTCGTTTTTAATAATTTCAAACACATCATCTAAAACGACATATAGCATGAATTATATTAAAAAAGAAGAAAATATTATTTATTTGATTTTTATAATTATATACATTTTATTTTTTTAGTTCTTGTATTTAAAAAATTATTTATTTTAATTTTAAATAAATATTTTGAACTTATTTTAGTTTATGCTTTTACATATGACAAGCATTTAAAAAATAAATTTATATAATTTTAAGGATAAAAAATATATATAGCACTTGTATAAATACTAAAAGAGATAAATTTTATATATAAAAATTA
>JAMLFT010003100.1:0-23045 GCA_026544285.1 Pachyrhizus erosus | reverse complement strand
ATTACAGTATAAAAAATTCACATTTGATTATATTGAAATTAAAATATTCCATTATAATAAACAAATATTGCGTGCATTTTTATTTATTTATTTTTAAAATTGAAGGTAAAAAAAAAAGAATTATTTTATAATAAAAACCACTGCATCCCTTATTTTTTTTAAATCGAGGGTAGAAAAAAACAAAATAAAGTTAATTTGAGAGTAGAACTGTACTCAAAAGAGTTAAAAAAAACTGAATAAAAAAAGAATAAAATATGTTTTTATTCATTTTATCTTTATTTTAATTTTTAATTTTTATAAATATTTTTATTATTTTTAATCACTTATAAATTATTTTATTTTATTTTTAATTCTGAAATTAATTTTAAAGTAATAATACTGTTAGTAAAATTTATAATAAAAAAATTTTATTTAAGTTTTTATATAATTTTTAACTACTGTAAATTTTTTAATTCATTAAATTTGTCAGAAGTGTTAAAAAAATAAAAATCCTATGCACTAAATATTTTGAAAACAATGAAAAATATTTAAAATTTAATATTTAAGTTAAAAAAATTATAATGATTAAAAGTTATAAAAACTTAAATAATTTTTTTATATATAATCACATCATTATTTAACAGTTAAAATTAATTTTATAAGTTAAAAAATAAAATTAAGTAATATATAAAAGATTAAAAAAAATTATGAGGTACTTAAAACAAAAATTAAGAAAAAATAAGGACAAAAACATTTGTTAAAAAAAATTGATAGAAGAAGCCCATAGATGAGAAGTAGGGTGTACCCTACCAGATTACTCCCTCTGTGATTCCTGTGAACTCATTTCATTAGAGAGAGGTATCAAAGTTAAACGAAGAAGCCCTAACGAACGCATTCGTGAGAAAGCTCAATATTCGTCACTCATGGCACTTTCTTCTCGTCTCTTTTCCAAATCTAAATTGGTATCTCTCTTCAATTCCTTCTCTGTCGATTCGCTGCGATTTGTTCATAGCGTTTTGTTTTCCACGTTCTCACTTCTGATTGTGTTGTTGTAATATCGGGATCTGCATTGCTTTTAGTATATCGAGCGATATCTGATTATCTATCTCGATTATTTAAAATCAAAAGTTTGCGAAAAAGAGAGAATATACGTTAGATTTCCGTGGTTAGCATTTCCTTTATCCATTTCTTTTGGTCAATTAGGTTTTTCTTTCTTCGCTGATATTCTATTATTTGGAGAAATTAAGTTTTTCACTTGCTTTCACCCTAGGAGTAGTCAATGCGTTTGGATTTGTGATCCCTGATCATCATTAGCCATGGTCACCCGATTAAGAAATTGTCTTGGTGCTTGTTATTTATCTGTCATGTTGAGTTGCCTAATAGTGTGTGGAAATGAATGATATGAAACTCGTGTTTGAATGATGCTTAATATGCATGAATTTCGTTTATTAATTTAAAAGTGGCGATGTTTGTGATTTGTCTACTGATTTATCTTGTATTGGGTCGCGGAATAGTGGAATAGTGTGTGAAAGTGAACCATATAAAACTGATGTTTCCGAGATTGTTAGTATTAATAAATATTGATTATTAATTTATTAGTGGTGATGTTTGTGATTTATCTGCTGATTTTTTTGCCATGTGCTAATTTTCTCCATTTCTTACAGATCTATGGCAGTCAAATACTTCTGCAAAAGGAGTGTGCTATTCCAGTTCGTCACTTTGCTAAAGAGTCTGCCCCTCCTGCCCTTAAGGGAGATGGTGAGTTCTCTTGTACAGTTGTATAGTTTTAACAATATGCATTTTGATCATTAATGTAAGTGTTGTTATTTTTATGTCACTTACTGACGATGTACTATTTAATTGAATGGAAAAGAGATGCTGAAGAACGTTTTTGTGGAGGTTAAGAACAAATTTGAGACCGCCATAGGAATATTAAAGAAGGAGAAGATCACCATTGATCCAGAAGATCCAGCTGCTGTTTCTCATTATGCAAAGGTCATGAAAACAGTTAGACAGAAGTGAGATTCTGCTTTAACTTGTTCTTTTTATCAAACTATTTATGCTCAATATTTTGTTGGTTTATATCTTGTAATCTTTCAAACATTTTTTAAGTGTTTTAATTATTTTATGGCTACAATCTCTGGTGCATTCTACAGGGCAAACTTGTTGTCAGAGTCCCAAGACATACTATCCACCATTGAAATTGAGACACAGGATATTCCAGATGCTCGGACCTATCTTTTGACTTTGAAGGAAATAAGAGTCAAGTGTGTGATGATCTATTCTACACTCTTCGTTTTGTAACTAGATATGATGATTGATATCTAAAGTGTGCCCTTTTACTTTTTCGTTTATACCAGCTTCATTATTCTGTGATATGTAAAATGATTCTTTCAGTTCCATGTACGATTTTGATTGCATTATCAAATAATACTTTTGTTTTAAACCTCCTGTTCTAAACATTGTCTGATGGCTTTGTTTTTTCTGCAAATTGTGACTAGCCTAAATTATCTGGGTTTACCTATTTAGTTGTCTTTTTTATACCTGTGTATGCTTAAGTTTTAGATACACAATTGAGATAAAAGGAAACATACTGCATTCCTCACTTCAGGATGTGTTGGATTCTTGTTACATGAGCTTATATATTTATATGTTCATTTTTTTACAGGAGAGGTCTTACAGATGATCTTGGTGCAGAGGCTCTGATGATAGATGCATTGGACAAAATTGAAAAGGAGTTAAAAAAATCTTTACTGAGAAATGATAAGAAAGGAATGGACCTTCTCTTGGCAGAGTTTGATAAGATTAATAAGAAGTAAGTTCATATCCCTTGATATCTTTTTGATATGTTGGGTTGGGCTAATCGAATATTATGTGACCATCTAAATTCAAGATTTTGAAGCTTTCATCTGTGATTATTTTATTTCACTAACATTGTCATGGAATGTGGGCATGCAATTAGTTCTAATTGTTGGTGATTTTATAAATATTTTTATATGGTTGAGTGGCATTTACACCCTCACTATATAGGAAAGTGCTCATTTCATTAGATGGTGTAGAGGAGAAGGATTTTTGCTATAAAATATAGCGGAGGAAATTTTACTTTGTATAGAAGGAAGATTTCCAGTTAACATCTAGTTTAAAAGTTGTTTTTTGTTCTTTTATGTAGATTGGACCTTGCATCCATTGTTTACTTTTATTGGTTGGGTATTCTATTTGGTTGTTTAAGTTCCTCTTTCAAGTGAGGATTCTGAAGTGTTTTATTCTCTTCAATTGAGCACAATAAATTACTGGGTTATAATTAATTTCTCTCTTGTTTTTGGTCTCCCTTCTTTTTCTTCCTTTGGTGGTGCTACCTTAGGCTTGGAATTCAAAAGGAAGATCTACCAAAATATGAAGAGGAGTTAGAACATAAAATAGCAAAAGCACAACTGGAGGAGCTGAAGAAGGATGCTCTTGAGGCAATGGAAACTCAAAAGAAGAGGTATTACTAACAATATCATTTCTTGCTCTTGTGTTTTCCCCTTCTCCCCTATTCTCTTTAATGCTTATGGACACAGAACATCATTGATAAGCACATGATAATTACCTTTTCTTTTCTGCTAAATTTTAACTCCCAAGTCTTTAATGCTTGGCCTTTTCTAGCATTGTAGGTTTATGGCTTTTGAACTTTTGAACATATCAATATAACAGTGACTATTAATGCGTTGGAAATTGAACTTCTGTTTTCTCCTAGAAATTTTAAACCATAGTGGGATTTATTTTGCCTAATCTGTTTGGCATTTCAGGGAGGAATTCAAGGATGAGCCTGAATCGGTCGATGTCAAAACTTTGGACATCAGAAACTTTCTTTAAAAATGTCTTCAGAATGTCTCACACATTAGAAACTATTGCATTTGGATAATGAAGCTGTGTTCAATAAGTAGACATCACTGGTTTGAAGTGCAACATTGATGCCAGTTTGAATATTCTTGAGTTTTTTCAAGGTCTTTTTGTATTTCAAATTCCATGTTAAACTGGAAGTTGAGGCGATTAAGTTTTCTAACTTTTCCTTGTCACGGTGTTCCCAATGATCTTATCCATCGATTAATTAAAATTCCGCGACCTTGGCAACAATCTTACAACATTAAAAATTAAGTGTTCCATATACCATAAAAGAAGTACTCGATCAATTGTCAGATTTTGTTGCACAATCTATATGGATATGAACATATGCATGTTCACAGACTCACCATTTGGATTCTTTGACTGAGTGCTATGCTAAGTAGTTCAAATTGTGATTCTTTGGCAGAGGTATGATGCTAGAAGGATGGTGGCTCTCATTTGAAAGCAAATTCAACTTATTTCTTTAGATTTTAAGTCGCTTAAAATACGACATGAATTTGCAGTTAATGTTTTATACGTTTTATTGTTTAAAGGTGCAGTTATATATAAACATATATATAACATTCTAAACACAAAGTTGATGAAAATTGTCTAGTAATTAGTATCGTGGGATTTCTTTTTTTTTTTTTAAAAAAAGAAAGCATCGTGGGAGGTGTTGTACAATGACGTTATGGGGATTTGTATTAGAGGGAATAGAAATTTGTCAAATTTCGTGTTTGAATTAGTTAAATATAATTTTCTTATGTGAAGTTTTAATATAGGATTCATTTGATGTATGATTTCATGGGTGTAAAAGAATCAATTTTGTTTTTTTTGTCTTAGTAGATATGAAATTTAAATATTTGTTATTAGATATGCAAGAGAATTTACTTCGAATAAATTATATTTTGTCTTTGAAATATAAATTATTGTTGTGCTAGTTTTTAAAAATAATAAATTAAGTAACGAATTATATTTAAAATTTTAAAAATACATCAATATTGTCATTTAAATTATGTTTTTTTAAAATTTTAAATTAAAGTAGTGAATTATATTTTTAAAAAAAATAAGTTTAATTATTTTTTAAACTCAAATGATAACATTTCATATTTTGAAAGATTAAATTGACTATTTAGTCAGTTTATTTTCAAAAAACATTTTCTTTTTCCTTTGGAATAATTGAATTATAGATAATAATTATTATTATATGAAGTAATTCAAAAGGTAACAAAAACACGCAATTTATGCCTTATAAATAAAATACTGTAATAATATGGTTGCAATGTTGATAAACGGTACGGATTAATCTATAATTGTTTTTAGAGTAAATAGAAACTGTGTGTGATTAAATTTTTAATTTAACCTGAATAAATTAAAGACTGAAGGTTTCTGGAATTAAGAAGAAAGGAAGTGAATGAAAGACTTGCGTGATTGTGATTGGTAGCAGCTAAGCTACTTGTTATCAATGCAATGTTGTGGACTCACTCTCATATCTCAGTGTGTCTTTTTTTTTTTGTAAGAGAGAAAGAGAGAGAGAGAGAGAGAATCCCGTTTACATGTCTCTGAATTTGCAACTAAAAAATGTTGAAACAATCCGTTTTCAGTTTCTTCATAACGCTTTATCTTTCACTTTTCCTTTTCACCATCATGCCCAAGCCCATACCCAAACCTCTCTCTCTTTTTCCTCACCACCGCACACTCACACTCATTCTCGCTTTCACTTTCGCCCTCCGACAACCGTCTTCGCCGTCGTGACGGCGGAGCAGCCAGCCGCGCCGCCGGTGAGGATGGTTGCTGTCGTTGGCCACGGAGCTGCCAGCCCTCTCAAGTCAGCATCTTGGGAACAAGTCATGCTTCACACTGTTAAGTACCCTCTCTCTCTCCCAAGCCCTCTTTCATTCAGTTTCAGTTCTTTAATAAGGCAATTATTTATGAATAATTCTAAATCCTCTTACATCCTCTTTTCGTTTTTTTCTTCAAGATATTAAATATATTTACCTTTTTATTTAGTACTTTTTTTATAAACTAAGAGTAGGATTTGTACAAGGATTTGTAGGAGAATATAACTTTTTTCATTATTTATTATACCTGCAAAATCCATTTTTATGGATCCAAATGTTAGTTTATCTGTTTCTCTCTAGGTTTTGTATTTACTTTTTTAATGCATGAGGATATGGTAAAACATTTTGTGGATGATAACAAAATGTTCTATACGTTTCTATTTTGAGGTTCAATATTTTGGTCATTTGTTTTGAGAGAAACCTAGGATTGCATACAATGGACAAACTTGATGAATTGAATAAGAGAAGGCTGTTTGAGTATTTAGCAAATATGAATATGCAACTATTTGTGGAGTGTGCACTGAGTGAACATGTGGAGCACACATGATAATTTCCTAAGTTTCAGAGTATTTTACTTTAGCCTCTCATGGATTTTGTTTGAATTGCACAATTCATTAGAAAGCACAAGTAATAAAGAACAAAGAAAATGTCAATGAGGGAAAGCTGCCTGATCCCTCAGCATCAGAGAAATCCCATTGAAGTTGTGTGCTCAGCACCAAATTGAAGCCAATGGCCTAATGATATGCTAAATCAAGTTCTAAAGAAATCTCCTCAAAGATTTGAGACTTAGACTACTGGACAAAAGAAATCTTTTATAACTTCGTGTGATGTGTTTTACTACACCCGTGCGATGTTTGTTATAATATTTCTTACATGAATAGTGTGGTTAATTTTTTTATTGGGTCCAGTCCCATTAATATTCCTTTTTAACAGGCAAAGAGATTGAAATGGGTTGATGAAGGGTATGAACTTCTTGTATTTACTGATGAATGTATTACATCTAGTGGACAAATGTCCATGAAACTCCAGAGAGAATTACTGAATGCTGATATATTGGTGATTGTTTCTGTTACTAGCAAGGAATCTGTTGAGTGGATTAATAACAACAGCAAAACTATTGAAAATGTAATAGGCCTTGATTCTTCACCGGATTTGAAGAACAAATTAGGAGGCTATGATGTTCCTAGTGAAGTGAGAGGAAGTGTATTTGGAAATTTTTTTAGAAATTCTCAATCTGATAAAGCTAAAGAATCATATGAAGTAGTGCAAACCGTATCTGAAGCATGGGATCGACATAATTCTGATGATATAAGGTTCTGTTTGCTGGTACTAATCAATGCTTATATAAGACCGGTTCCAGTATTGAAGAACTTGAGAGCTAAAGGTTTTTCTACCCTAAACTGTATGTTGAAGAACTGTGGTCGTCAGGTACTTAATTGCTTGTTGGATCCCAATTGTAGAAAAGCTCTTCAATGCTTGAATCGATGTAGTCCTGTTGATCAAGTATGTAATTACCGATGTATTGCTTCATATGAAAGTGCAAATCTAGAAGCCTTTTCATTATGTGTATTACAAAAAAACAACTGTCTTGAGCTGGAAGCAGAAATCCCTGACAAGCCATATGTACCTCCAATGATCAAGTTTAGGGGGCAGAACTTAAGCTATGAAATGGCAGAAGATTTGTTTGTTGGATGGTTGGGGAGTTTGCAATGGAGCTGGCGTGTTGTAGCAGGGCAGAACCCAGCATATGATCAATTTCCATGCCAATACCAGCTATTCTATAGGGGAAAGGCTAAAGGGTCATTTTGGTATGAACCAGTATTCCAGGTAAAAACATTGGAAGGCCAAATGGTCTGGAGGAGGAGAAAATATAGGGTCAGAAGAGGAAAGGTACCTGGTACATTCTATTTCAGTGTATTAGATAATGGAGTTGTTTCAAATGAGTTTTGGACAATAGTGGATGTAGCTGATAATTTTAGTTGGGGTTTGTTCCATTATCATGGTGCTGCTAGAGTTGCTGGGCAGTCGTATACTGGAGCAGTACTTGTTAGTCCAGATGGAGCATTTCCAAATGACAGAGAGAGGACGAAGATAGTTGCTGCACTAGACAAATGTGAAATTAAAGAGTGGGAGCTATACACTGTTGATAATTGTTCATGCATAGATCCTCCCTTGGGAATTCCTGATGGTTCAAGTTTACATACCATAGTCCAAATTGAAGATCCAAAGTATATACCCATCTGATTATGTTTTCAATCCGGTTATGTTCAGCACATTTCCAGATTCAATATTAAAAAAAAGTTCTTTTGTTCCACTGCTTTCATTGTCAAATGTCCAAATTAAATGCGGTTCGTATTTGTTGGGGCTCGATAGCTCTAATAAAATTCTGAAGGTTCCACCGTCAAGTTACAATGAATGTATTTTAAAACAAATTATATCTAAAAGAAATAATAAAAAGCATAAAGAAAAAATAGTCAGGTTTTACACTTTTATCAGTTTTCATTTTTTCATCCGAGAATCAACCAAAGTTAAAAAGATCAGCTTAATTAATTTCTTCTCTCGAATCAGGTTAGTAGGTCAATTCAATTCTCGTAACACTCATTACTCTGCAATGTCATGTGTAACACCACAATAGTATCCTATCATTGACCACAAGACCGTCAGATAAGTCTACTATAGGATATAGTTTCTTGGATAATAAACGCATATATAGCACTGATGTAGTTGTCCACAAAAAGGAGAAAAAACTGGAAATTGTGGTCATCCTCTTAAGCCGCCAAAAAAGGCTGGTAAAATCATATCATGAATATATCTCTCTGCAGCCGTCGCATTTATAGTAATGCACTCATGTTGCCCACTAATTGATAAAAAAAACAATTTAACAGCAATAATACAGAATCCTGAGCTTCTTGTCAGTGGATTCCCATCCCCTTCAATTTGGGCGTTCACTTCGCTGATATTGCTGTTCCGACTCAAGGATCAACAACCCCTGAAATCATCATAGTTTTATCTTGGATGTCTCTACTCATGGTCAATTCAAGATTTGTTCCTTTTGCTTGATTTATGGTTGTGGTTATCTTTACTCCGCTTTTTGTCACCCTTATGGCTTCCCTTCTCCTTTTCAGGCTTCAGTACACTCCTACTGGATTTCACGCTAATAAGACCACCTGTGGGTATTTTTCCACCATTATTTTGTAAAAGAGTCTCAAAGTCAGATTCTCCATCTTTGATGGCATACTGCTGGAGTAATTCAGTATTAAAGGGTGCTTCTGCTTTTGATTTCATGTCATCCTATCCAGTGACAATCATATAAGACGAGTTATGAAACCGGAGGTGAAACAACCAAAGATGGGATTTGGGGTAGGGATCTTCAACAAAAGAAAACAAAAGATGAAGACACATACATCAACTTGTTTAGCTGCATTATTGAGATCTTCGTCCACAGAGACACTATGAGGTTCCATGACAATCTAAGGACAAAGCAGAACATAACCCAGGAAAGAATGGAAAATGATGTGCAACATTAGTGAGTGATAAAAAAGGAGGCATAAATTGGAATTTGCGTTCCTAAAATACGCACACCGCAGCAAAAGTGAGTTTACTAACCAAAATTTTCTATGCATTCTGGTGAAAGCACCATGTCATGGAATGCACAAGGTAAATTGTTATTAAGAAACTTACTTCTTTCAGTCTTGGCAAGGTTGATTCAAACTCCTTGGATGCAAGGCCATCTAGATATTTGTAGAACTTCTTCATAACCTTAATAAATAAAGACAATATTGTTTGCCTTTCCAAATTCGTTTGTTCCTGTTAAACAAGAGGGCATATAAGAGAATGTGAATCCATCTTTCTGAAAAGGCAGCAATGAAGGAAGACATTAAAATGGAAAACTACTCAAACCTCAAACAAAATCAAGCAAGGAATTTTAGACTGATTCGTTGATTTGATAGAGAATGCTAAGGAGACTTCAGAAAAGTTCTAGAATGTGATACATGTAACCAACTTTACCTAGTGGAATTGTTGTATATCTGGTAATAGGATTTGAATTTAACTTATTTGCACAATCAGTGTTAAACATTTTTTTACACAGACATTCAATAGGAATTCATCCTATTGCCACATAATCCTGTTCATTAATATAATGTGGCAGCAAAGTGAATTCCTTTTAGATGTCTCTAAAAAAAATTTAAACTAACAGTCTCTATAAATTAACTCAATAGGATTCAGTATTAGGTTATCCTTTATTGCTTAGATGTACAAGACATCTGGTGTTAACTAGTCATCCCAGTGTAATATTTCAACTAAACAAATTAATTAATTGATAAACAGACCTCAATGTGCAAAATGTTCTGATTTTGCAGACCAATGCAGAGTAACACAGAAGCTTGAGCATACGACAACGTAACTGGAATCTTTTCTTGGAAGTACAGATGTGTAAGGGTAGGAACTAAATCCAAAATCTGTCAAAAAGAAAAAGGATCAAGATCAAACTTTAAAGCAGTTCAAATTTCTTAAACAGATTGATCATTACACCATTTCACTGGACCAAGCGCTAAAGCTAAGTTACATCACAACTTCAGCAGTAATACAGTGCATGGTATTCGAGGTTACATCAGTTCACCAGACAACCATTTTAAATGCCATTTAATTTGCCCATTCATGCAAACTTACGTAAAAATGTTGATATAATTTGTCTGGCCACTGCAGTTTATCCAATCAAAGATTATTACTCACTTCAATCAACAACCATGTCAAAATTATAGACAATTACATTAGGTAAAAATATATTAATTTCCATTTATCATTTTAAGGTGCTATTAAACCTTACGTGGGCCAAAAAAAAAAATTAGGGCACTTTTAGGGTGGGGTGGGGAGCAAAATGGACTTCTACTTGAAAATTGAAAAGGGAATCACCTTTTGAGCTTTCACCAAGGAAGTCAGAACCATTACGAGTAGAGAACGAAAATTTTCAATTAACAAAAAAGCATTATAAATGTCATCATCAAGAAAGTACCTACCAGATGAAAGTCGGCAAGGTTGTTGACATAAGCCTCTAATCGCTTCATATCATGAGGTGATAAATAATCTCTGACTGACTGCAGACATTTATCAGATGTTGTCTCCGTAGAGTCTTGGTCCTTGAAATTGATTTTTGGATCTATTATGCTGGATAAATTATCATAATAATAAGCATTTAGAAAAATAGAGATATAAATGAAGGATGTATATACTGCAGAGTTCAAGAAATTCTAATGGCCTAGGGTTTTTAAAATATTCACTTATAAATGTAGTCCAATTATAACCAAAGCTTACATCCCTTCAGGGCTCCAATTGGCAGATGTATTTCACCAAAGTGCTACGGATAATGATGATTCCAAGAACATACTAACAAGTTGGAAATCATTGATATTCTTTTATCATCTTGAGGAGTGTAGTAAATATCCTTGATATTATTAAGATTAGATAAATATCTCATTGTATGTTTGATATTTTTCCTAATTCCTTTGTTAGTTTCACTACTTCCCTTAATAGCATTCGCCATTTAATGTATAAAAAAGTGATTGGAGCTTGTGTTCTAAACACACTGAAATATTAAGTTCGTCTTTCAACCTTCAAATCTTTTGTTTTGTCTGTTTGGTTTTCTTGTAAGAGCATAGAAACTCCTTTGCTTTGCACTTCATCTTCTGCTCTACCAATACTTCTTTTATCAAAATGATAAAATGAAGATGAGGAAATTCATTAATACGATCTAACTATCAATATCACATAAACCTAGTTCCCCAGAAATCAATGAACTACAAAATATCCACACCAATATCTAAGAATTTAGAACAATGAACCACTAAATTATTAATACTTACCTCAATGCAAGCTTGTATTCCATACCATGAAACGTGGAAGAAAGAAGTTTAGCAAATCTTTGTCTAAAATCTACAAATAACAAACTAGATCATCAACCATTAACAAAATGAATCATAAATATCAAACACAAAGATCATAACAGCAAAGGAAGATGGACCCCCACCTTGATAAAATGGATCAAAAAAGCCCAACTGGTTTGATCCATCAGCTTCAATTTCATCGTTGTTCAAGGGTTTCAGGATCATGCATGTGTGCTCACCAGTAACAGTATTCTATCAAATTGAAGAAAAATGTTAATTAGTTGTAGTTGTAAAAGTAAAATCAGTCTTATCTTAAGAAAAAATAAAGCTTAACTGGAATTTGGCCAATGTAGAAAGGAGCAAATTTATGTTTCCTCCAAAAGCGAAAAAGGTCCAAAGTTAGCCCAAAGGAGACACCAATGTAATGGAGCTTCTCTGGCTGCCTTTCCCGCAGATGTACTAGCAAATGAGGAAGATCTGTTCTAGGTTTTATATTTTCTTCAAGTAATGAAACCTGAATCCATATTCCATAGTAGTATCATGAAAAAGGCAAAACACATTTGAAAAAGATAAACATAGAGTTAAAAGGCACAGAAAATAACAAATCAAATATAGCCTGTCATTCTGGCTCAAACTGCACTCTGCACTGTGTTAGAACTCAGTCATTAATTGCTGAAGGCTATAAGAAACCAATTATTAGAGAAGTGCTAATGTTCAAACGCAGCAACCTGTCTAAAAGTAATGTTTGTCTTTCTCTATGAAATAAAAATGAAGCCAGTGAAAGAAGCAAGACAATATTACATCTACAATTGAAAGATATATTACACGTGAGACACCATAAATTAGCTCCATAGCATGAATATCAGACACTTCATAAGTTTATGCAGACAGGATCAAATGGCAACAGTCATAAAAAGCAAGACAATATAATCTCCCTTATAAAAAAGCTCAAAGTTATAATAGTTGTCCAGTGTATGGCAAAGCTGATAGAAAAGCCCAATTAAGCAGAGCATAAAAACATTGGAGAACCAAACAAACTCCATGTTACTATATTACTGTTATGAGGGTGGGCCAAGGCATAACAATAAAGTTGTTACATTGAGACCTGGTCACAAGTTTTGATTGCAAAAGCAGCCTCTCCACTCACTAGGGCAAGGTTGTGATACCTTGGACCTGCCCTATACTTCAAATTGGTGGTAGCCTTGTAGTAGGTAGCCTGTGACCTGGGAATCCTTTTATTTTACTAGGAATTGAAATATATCTAAGGACTGATTCACCAAATTTCTCTGCTCTGCTGAATCTAAATGAGATTGTACAACCATAACTAGGAAAATCACATAATAGAATCAGCAGTTTATCCATAAAAAATCCAATCTTTAGGGGATTTCCATGTTTTCATAGCTCAGATGATAGGGAATCCTCCCAACTGAGACTGTCTGGGCCTCTGGGGTCTCCTCGATTCTATCCTCCAGACCAAATAAAAGGTTTAGGTTTCTTGATCCTTCCAAGGAAATTTCATGCAAATCTTCCAATTCCTAATATGTGTTGAATTGGAGTATAATTCATCTTGATAAAACTATTTGGAATTTCAAAGCCTTCTCTAAGGTTAGGTCTTTATTTGGACATGCGCTTGAATATAATTAATACCAATGACGTTTTCTCAAAATTATGAAAATGCTGTCTTTAATGGTTGAATTTTGGTCTTACCAGTGCCAATCAGCTAGACTGTAAAAGGAATCCCAGATGGTTCAAATACCATTATGGCATACATAACTTTCAGAGACTTTAAAGAACACAACTAACTAAACCTATTCAAAAAGTGAGTTTAAGTGGTAACATACTTGCTCTGCAGCTTCTGTAACTCTAACTCGTGGAGCCTGCACTTTATCTTCAACTTCAATCTCAGAAATAGGAGTAAGTTGTCCTTCATAGTAGCTGTAGACAGTGATGTAAATGATTAATTGATTATGTTCAGCATTTAACATATTGGCATATATAAAAGACTACATAATGAGCGCGAAATCACAGCATCTCTTTAAAGCAATGCTTTAACAAACAGGACAATTCATACACAAGCCAAATCATACTTTTGGCAGCCCTGTGCATGATGCACCCATCATTCTGGAGTCTGCAAGGGTTAAAAGTTCATAAGCTTACCCCATAAACATAGAGCCTGTTTCTGTGACTAGAACCTGTGGCCACCAGGTCCCAAGGAAGTAGGCTTACACTAAAAAACAGAGTATGCTGGAATTTTGTGTAATCAGATCAGACCACACAGAAATATATTTATACCAATATCACATTAATTACAATAATGAGAATCCTAATAACAAGATAAATCAGCATCTTGATTAGAGAAGTAATTGACTGTACACACAAATATAAAATATTTTCTATTGTATTGGTGAAACAAAGCTCCTCCCAGACTGAATCAAATATTAAATTAAAAACTTCTGAAGAACATTTAATGCTCATGCCTCATGGAACCTTGTGTAAAAAGAAAAAGGGAAAATAAACATAACTCCAATTGAAACAAGAAAGCAACCATGCACTCACCGGATTAAAAGTTCAACTGCTTGTGAACCATATCCAAGCTGAAAGAAAGAAATATGTTACCACTTGGGCAGAATCTGGTTAAACCATATGCCTGAGCAGAAAATAGAAGTTACCCTCATGGCACTTGGGTGTGTTGCTATGCGTACAATACGAGCACCTGAAAGTGAGGGGAAAACTGTATCTCGAAATTGCTCACAGAATTTCCATGGTATTTGATCTCCAAAAGGTTGATGACCATCACTCAAACTTTGGATTGCTGACTTACGAGAAATCTGCCCCTCAAGGCAAACCTGTAAATCAAAGTTATGGAATATAGGAAGTTACAAAGAAAAGACAAGCAGGAGATGGGATAATAAACATAATCATCTGTACTATAACCATAAATAATAACAAATTTAAAACTAACAAAGCAAAATCAGAACTCATAAGCATATACAGCAGCTTCACATATCTGATTAAAAAACTGATATGTAATATCAAGCATCAATATTTAAACAAATAACCCCAAGCTCCAAGCATTCTAAACCAATATACGATAGTGTCCAAGCATTCTAAACAAAATACAATAGATCAAAATAACTGTTTCCTACAGCTTCCAAAATATGCTATACGCTTGTTGCTTCATAATGGGTCACATCACAAGAAACAAGTCAACAATTTCCCCCCATCATAATCAAGCAGTGGGAAATAAACAATAAAAACTTAGTTAATTGGACATAACAGATTCTGACATAACAGAAGGCAAGCCCAGAAAGGGAGAGCCAATGAGACAGGTCATATGCAAAAAATGCAGCAGAAAAATAGGGTGTTTTATACTAATGATGCAAACCTGGATGACACACAAAATATCAGGAAGTTGATTCTTTGATTCATCAACTGGCCCTGTCATACAAATACTATTATAAGACAATTCAAGCCATGTTAATTTAAAAAGAGGAACAAAAGAACTAGAAAGAAAATCAACTATACCAAGTAGTACAAATAAGTGGTGTGCAGGCGCATCCGCCATGAGTTGCAAATCATTTGGAGAATTCTTGTAATGAGACGCAACATATAAGGCCATCATTCGCTGCAATAATACAATATTTTAGTACATCATTTACATGTGAAAATATAAATCACAAGCCACCTTACATAAACAGATAAATATGATTTTACCTGCAAAAATAATTCACTATCTCTGTGATAGGAGAAGAGGGTATCCCGATTAACATAGTATAAATCACACTCACTGGGTGGAGGTAATCTGATTTCAGGAGAAAAACAGTAAATGGAGATAGACAAAAATGGTCTCCTTTTCCTAGGAAATATAAAATAAGCTCGATATAACCTGCTAAGATTAGGGATGGCATTTGAAACATCTAAGCAAAGTAGACTGTTAAGCCAGCCTTCAATGGGATCCCCAGAAGCATATCTGATGGATTCACTCAACTCTATTTTCTTAAACAGACGACCTGAAACATATAACTCGAGATTTAGCAATATTGCACACGTACCTTGAAAATGATTGTATTACAATCATTTAATGGATCATTGAAAACCAATGATCTTAATTTTCATAATCCATTTAGACTGTGTTTCCAACAGCACATGACATGCACATATTTATTTAAATTGACCTCTAAAAGCTCTGAGCATAAATAAGTACCAGTGTCCTTTGTGCTCTTAACAGACACATGGCTTTGCTGCTCCAACTGCTGCAAAAGTTTTAGTGATAAAGAGCGTCCAGTACCTTCATAACTTTCAATGAGTTGCAAAAAGAAAGATCAGTGATTAAGCCACATCAAAAGTTAAACTCTATTAACTGAGGAGACATAAAATTGACTAAGGAAAGGAAGGAAACGACTAATAGTTCAAAAGAATTGATAATTGTTTACAAAAAATTACATTTGGCATGATATATGGAAAATTTCACCAAAAACAAACATTAGTCATACCCATTAACAGTAGAAGATAGGAAGACCAGATATGGGCCAAGCAAAGACTTCACCACTGGCAGTGGAATAGCAGCTGCTTCATCAACAACCAACAGTTCAACTTGTGAAAGCTTTTCATGCTCATGTGGCAGTATATACTGATA
Source organism: Pachyrhizus erosus (assembly GCA_026544285.1). Classification (NCBI taxonomy): domain Eukaryota; kingdom Viridiplantae; phylum Streptophyta; class Magnoliopsida; order Fabales; family Fabaceae; genus Pachyrhizus; species Pachyrhizus erosus. Next base: position 6,843 of record JAMLFT010003100.1, on the reverse strand, counting down.
GAAATTAAGATGGAAAAGCAGTCCAGAATTACATTTACTTGTAACCTTGCAGCAACAGTAAATTCCCTTAACAGTATTAATGCAGAAGGTTCAATGAACTTACCTGAATTGTTTGTCTGTGGTGCTTGTAAATATTTATCCTTACAGTAGCTTTCTTGAACTCAGGGTTCGCACTTTTCACCACATCAAAATCAATATGTTCCTATTGACATTGGATACAGCAGCACTCTTAAAGTGTATTATTAAGGAAAAGATTATATTGTGATGAAAAGCATTTTTAAAGCATAAAAACTGTTTATAAAAAAGCTGGTACATTTGGCAAGGGTGTAAGACAGCTTTAGTGTCTGTTTTAGCTCAAGTGCCGGGTTACTCTTTTTTAACTTCAATTTTGGGCAGATAAATTAATCCAAATACACACTACGTTATGATTTAAATGGGTAATAAACCATAACGAAATCAAATATAAATGTCAGCAGTTACTTAATTACCAAAGTAAAACTGTCCAGTTGCCATCCTTGAAACTTTTGCTTACTTAATTACCAAATTTAAGGTGCCCAGTTGCCATCTTTAAAACTTTTTTGACTAAACCCATATTAATTAACCAATATGGGTTATAGCTGTCAACAAGGGAGAGAACTAGTACCTTGTAGTCAAGAGCATCAAAACCTTTGCATATAAAGTTAAACAAGGTTTTCAAATTCTCAGGGCTGGGTGCAGTCACAAAGATATTTGAATACCTACACAGATAATTTTCTTATAAGACACTAAAAAGATTGTTGTAACTATCCATGTAAATATATCTCTCTCCAGAAGGCACAATACCCAACAGCAATAGCTCCAGCAACTGATAAACCAAGAGCAGCAGATTTCCCACGACCACGAGCAGCTAATAAAGCAACAGTACTACGAAGTGTCTTGTCCAAAATTGCATCCAGAAATGTCACAACAGCTTTTCCCTATTAACAAAAATCATATAAAACTCGCTTGCATCCACCACCCAAAAACCAATTTGGTTGGACAAAGTACAAAATGCAAAACTGCAGTAAACAATCCTACCTGGTCCAATGTGCAACACTTCCTAATCAATGGCCCTACAGGGAAATCTTCATTTAGCTGTTCTTTAAGATTCTTCAGGTCCTGTTCTGCTTCTGGGAGGTCATCAGAGTCCTGAAGCATCAATTCAGAGACAGACCATTACATATAACCCCACCGAAATATAAAGAAAGTAAGAAACAAGCATCACGCTTGGCTGCCAAGAGAGAAGAAAAAAAATCCTACAATGTAGTTTAAATGGCTTTGGTATTGTGATTAAAAAAATTGCAAGCCCATGCACTACAATTACATGCAGTTAGAATAGCGTAAGAGTGTACAACTAGCAGTTATTAAAATATCAAAAACCAAAATTTACTAAATGTCAAACTAATTAGAACACCACAAATTAGAAAAATATTAACACTGAAGTTTATCGTGACAGTGTTTTCGATAGCGAGTAAGCATCTCACACAAGTATGAGGAATATTGCATCCCAATGGAAGATCAAGATTCAAGACTGAAATTAATCAGTATTGTTAAGAAGTACTTTGTACTGCATCCTTAACCCAGAACTAGTAGTGTATATATACATAGGGGGGTTATGCTATACAGATCATCCCATTACAGAATAGTTTCATTTTCCTCTCTACTATCTCACCCCGCCATCTTTACAAGTATAAATATCTGAACATTCACAGTTATCAAATGCTTCCAAACTATCACCAAGATTCTGAAGTATCTATATCATATATTGAAAGCAAAACATATAGGAAGTAGAACACTATCTCTCCAGATTCTTGAGGGAAACAAAAAGACCTGTTTGCAACCATAATCTTTAGAAACATCAATCAAAACACATTACATATTTAAAGTCAGAATTAAAAACTGGGAGAATATTTTAAAAAAATGATTTGTTTTGTACTTATGCTCACTTTGACATTGGGTCTTCATGCATTACAACCCAAAACTATTCACAAAACCCATCAAAAAAGAAAAGGGAGAAAGAAATATTTTGTTGAAGATGTAATAAGAGTACCTCTTTAACAGGAACTGGGGTAATAGACCTTATGTGAGATGAAATTGGTAATATATTCAGTTCATCATCCATGACCACACATGCCTTGCAAGAAGCAAGTGATAATAAGAACCGTTCATTAAAGCGCCCAGCAGCCTCAGAGTGGGACTCAGTTCGAAATCTATCATGGACATCCTGCAATCAGTGATCCACATGCAAGTTGAATTTAATGAAACTTCTAACAAAAAAGTAGCATGTTAAGTAATGGCTTAGCTACTTAACCATAGAAATATAAATTGCTGGTTTTCAAGCTTCCATGTGAAGTGCTAGGAGAATGAGAACAATGCAATCATTTCTATTAGGGCCCAACAAAAACAATTATTTTTAGGGGCAATATTTACTTGCATACAATATATTTATTTTACTGAAGCCCCAATCAAACATATAGGGCTATCTATCCTTCATATGATATACAAGAATTTTAAAACAGTTCTAGGTTTGGGATTTAACAAAAAAGAGAATTTGTTCTAGTAGAAAAATGAACAAAAGTTAGAGGAAGTTTTTGTTTGCAGAGAAGTCGTTCTTCACAGGAAGAACTTTTGGGGGTGTCTCTTCCAAATGATAAAAAAGATTACCAAGGTAGGGAACAGTAACAAGGGATACAAGTTGGCATGCAATGTCCACTTTTGTGATATGGTGCTTGTGTATAACTTCATAATTTTTGTGAGATACAGAGGTCTTCTAAGCCTCATTCTGGAGCTCACCAGCTCATGGCTATTTAGAGAAGAAATATGTAGAAGCTAGCTAACTTGGTTGATGTGCCTTTCTTGTTCTAGATTTTGTGTTTTCAGTTTCTTATAAGAAATTCTCTTTTCTTGTGCTTCTTTGATTCTATTATCTAGCAATAGTTCTTTCCATTCTTTTATTTTTATTTTATTTTTTCAACTTTAGGTATGTGAACTTAGATATCACGTTATCATTAAATTTATCATATCTTTTTTATATAAAATGAATTTATTAAGAAAAAGGAAAGGAATAACTTTAACAATTAAAAAGGACAAGAAAAACTCCAATGAGAATAATAGATGAAAGAAGTAAAGGAAACAACTCAAATATAATTAGAGGAATGTTAGCAACATTCTTTTAGACATTTTCTTTCTAACACTTTCTCTGTCATTGGTTGAAATTTATTGAAAATCACCAATTTTTGTGGATTTCACTTTTAATTAAAAGAGAGAATCATTAAATGAGAAGTAAGACTCACCAAAATTAATGATTTTCAATAAATTTCAACCAATCACATGGAGAGGGTTAAAAAGAGTGTTTGAGAGAATTTAGCTAGAATTTTTCATATAATAAAAAAGCATTAACTCGAGTCAAGAGAGATTTCAAATACATGTACGAAATAATTAGCTAACACTTGCAGTAGTAATTAGAAAATAGAAACACTTTGGAGTTTGAGTCTGAGTTCACAACCAACCCCCAAACAATTCGCTTAAACTCTAGAGCTGGAATGTTGGATATCAAAGATTAATTTATTGTTTGTAACTTTAATAACAAATTCAGTATCCTAACAATTTTGATGAAAACTTGCTTCTAATTATTCTTTTCCAACATAGACACTGAATAGAGTATTGTTTCTAAGACAATAGACACTAAATAAGATCAAGCTCCAGCTTCCAGTCCTTTTAACTCATTTAGAATTCTAAAACCTGCTTCCCAGCTAGCCAGATGATCAGTCTTGAAATCCCCAAGCCCAGATCATATATAATTCCCACATAAATTCCTCAAACTTGTCCACAGCCCCCAATGACAAGCTAGACAAAGACAGTTTAATCAAAAAGAGACAATGACACCTCCACCCTCTTTTCTTACAGAGAAATAATCATGCTCTTAGCAATCTTTTGGAGTAATCAGAACATCAAAAAACAACGAAAAACAAGGATTATTACCTAATAGAAGTGCCCAAAAATTGAACACTCCCGCATCTTATAATATCAGAGTGAATCCTGGATATCTCTGTAATCATTTTTACATTTACAGCTTATATAGCTTTTTTCCCCTTTCATGATGATGTATTTTGGTCTGTTGCTATTACAAAATATTCCCTTGCCAATTGAGAAGGTTCCAAATATATCAAGAAAGCTATTACTTATCAGATAACAGAATTAACTCAATTAATGACCAACAGCCCTTGTTTATTATAAAAAAAAACAGATTTTATGATAAGGATGTCTAATATTTCATGAAAGTCTACGAACTCCAATAAATGCAATGCAAAAAAGAAAAAAAACAAAATGAATATCCCAAAATCAATGTCCTGGTCACAGAGCTCAAATATTATCAAAAGGAGTGTGAACTATAGCTTAAAAGAACACTTATAATTAGCCAAATGAACTGAAAATAAAAAAAATAAATAAACACTAGAATATCAATTCTGATGAATCCATGCTCATACCATCACCATGGTGTACAGACTGGTCAGTGAGGATAACGAACGAAGCAGCAAAACAACCAACCCTCCTCCCTCCACAGTCTCTATCGTTCTTGCTAGGAGATTAGGTGTCAACGCCTCAAAATCCTAAATAGAAAGATGATGGAAAAATAGATTTATCAACCAAGAATGTACAACTGCACAAGAAATTGAGCTAGAAGGAAGTGTGTGATACCTGAAGTACACACATGCCAAAGGTATTACCAAGAATTCTTTCTGAATCCTTATATAAACAATAAGTGAATCCCCCACTTGCCACAAACAATTCAAACGAATCACCTTTCTCCGGATCATAGAGACCCCTCTCAACCAATTTTTTAATCTGCTTGCTACGCTTTTTCTTGTGACTGCATTAGTACATTTATAATCATAATAATCAAGCACATGTAAAACTCATCCAGAATAAGTCAAACAAAGTTTATTCGCACAAGACAGTTTCATTGAGTTTACACGGAACCTGCTTAGTTCAAGCTTGTCCTTGTAACACCATAAGACAGTCGGCCTGGACTTAATTTGCTCCTTGCTAAGCATGTAATGAAGATTCACAATCTGCACACAGTAGAGACACTGCACTTAGCACTCAAATTGCACAACTCTTTACCTCTTTGTCATTAAATGGAGTTCCTAAAAATAGTTCAAATCCTGAGGAGCCTATCACCATAAGGCTAATATAAAAGCACCTGGTCACGGGACTTGTCGCCTATGATGACGAACATGGACCTATGCCTTGTTCTGACGCCATTTTCAATTAGAGTTCTGATTCGCTCGTCCACTTTCTTCCTCATTTCTCTGCTAGGAAATTTAAGTTCTGACAAGTCAGCAGCTTACAACAAACATATAAACGATAACAATAACAACAACAGAAAAAATAATATTAATAATAATTATCCGTGAAATTGAAATTATTTGAATTCCAGAATTTGAAATTCCTTATTTCATAATTGAATCGTGAACCGTCACTAATATCACAATCATAACTGTGTGAATACAGAATGACGCAGGAAAAAAGGCATGGAGTGAAGAGGAAAACGACAAGTTTGGGGGAAAAGGAAAGGAGACCTGGAGTAAAAGGACGAGACGACGGCAGCGACTCAACTGGGAAATTTGAATATGAATATAAACAAATGAAACGAAGAACTGCTTCTTTCTAGTTATACTAGGGTTTACGGAGGGGTTAAGCTAGGAATACAAAAACGGCTTAAGCCCTAACGCACCCTATCATATTCATGCATATGAAAAAACTTTAAAGGATAAATGATTTCATAAAAAACCAAAAATAGTAAATCATTCTCCAATGCATGTAATATAATATATAATCAATCTATAATATTATATAAATTATTGTAATAATAATAATAATTGCTTTTGTCCGCTCAGATTAAAGATAATATTAACTGTTCCATGTACAAATAATTAAACATGATAACTTTACAGTAAATTTATTATTTTTCATTAAAAATTATCTTTAAAAAATTAATTAAATTATTTAACATTAAGAATTATTACTTAATTAATTGACTAAAAAAATATTTTATAAACAGGACATGTTAAATATTATAAAATATTTTAGAATTTTAATAATCAAAATTTTAAGATTTATTTCACGTTTATAAATATATTATAATTATTATTTATTATATTTATAATTAAATTATGTAGACTTAAAGTTGTTGTTACACGTATATAATTATTTTATAATATTGCACGTTAATTTAGTGATTTAAAAAATTTGAAGTTTTATAAACACAAAAATTAAACATTAAAACTAACAGATTTTAAATATTTATAATTTAAGAGTTTATAAAATATATAAAAAAAATATCTTAATCTTAATATATATAAAAATAAGTAAGTATACATTAGTTTTGTCATTTTTGTGTGTCTATTTTAAGGATAAATTAATCATTGTATTTTGTATAATATATTTGTTTTATTTTAAAATCTTAATTATATCTTAATTAATTGTTAATTATTTATATTTTAAAATCTATCATATATATGATTGAATATAACTTTTTTAAATCTGTGTAAATGATTTTGAAAAATTTAATTATTATAGTATTTAAAATTTAATGACCTTTAATTCATCTATTTAAATAAATAAAAAAATTTAATTGCTATCCTTATTAAAACATTATTTTGGAATCTTAAAATTTAAAAATTAAAGTTTTAATTTTTTATATATATTATGCATTTTAAAGATAATTATTTTAAAAAAATGATTAGAAAGTTCTATTTATATGTTTTTTTAATTTTATGATTTGTAAAAAAAATATATTTTAATTTTTTTATTGTAAAGTTT